>JAPMUY010002734.1:0-22707 GCA_026901105.3 Galaxias olidus | reverse complement strand
CTCCTCTCTCCACACACTACATATCGGGTTTATAATCACATTTTGATCAGAAATGCCTCTGGCATTAAAACTGCACGGATGTGTTGTAGAACCCAAAGTATTAAGACAATCAGCCACAGAGTTCCAGTATGCCTCATACGTATCTTACACAATCCCACACTGGCTCATTCGAACAGCAGTAATATGGTATTCTAGAGTTACTCTATTAGAGATGTATGATTAAATAAAAGTCCAATATAAAGTGGATAGAAAACAGTGTTTAATTAATGTATGGAGAGGAGATAGATTTAGAGACTAATGTGCTCTCTTCATGGAGGAACGCTCCGGAGGACTTTGTCCTGTTCTAATCTTTACAGCTGGTTCTCCAACGATTCCAGTTGGACCTGCTTCCTGGTCATCAGGGGAACGACCTGCCCAGAGTGGTCCGGTGGGCCATCCATCATGGTAACCATGGTAACAGAGGAGGGGGCTGGCTTGGTAGGTTTACCATGGTAACAGAGCTGGGGAAGGCTCTGTTAGCTCCTCCCACAGGGATCACCGTAGTAATGATGTCGTGTGACATCACATCCTGGAGACGGGCGTGATGCCCAGGATGTCAAAGCATTTAGCCATGATGGTTGCCGTGGCGTCGCAGAGCAGCATTCTCCACATATTCACCTTCACCACCTCACCTGGAGAGAGAGAGAGAGAGAGAGAGAGAGAGTTAGACAACCCTGACCCTGACCCTAACCCTGACCCTGAGGAGAGAGAGAGAGAGAGAGAGAGTTAGACAACCCTGACCCCTGACCCTGACCCTGACCCCTGACCCTAACCCTGACCCTGAGGAGAGAGAGAGAGTTAGACAACCCTAACCCTAACCCTGAGGAGAGAGAGAGAGAGTTAGACAACCCTGACCCCTGACCCTGACCCTAACCCTAACCCTGAGGAGAGAGAGAGAGAGAGAGAGTTAGACAACCCTGATCCTAACCCTAACCCTGAGGAGAGAGAGAGAGAGAGTTAGACAACCCTAACCCTGACCCTGACCCTAACCCTGACCCTGACCCTGAGGAGAGAGAGAGAGAGAGTTAGACAACCCTAACCCTGACCCTAACCCTAACCCTGACCCTGAGGAGAGAGAGACAACCCTGACCCTGAGGAGAGAGAGAGAGAGAGAGAGAGAGAGAGAGAGAGAGACACTGAGGAGAGAGAGAGACAACCCTGACCCTGAGGAGAGAGAGAGAGACAACCCTGACCCTGAGGAGAGAGAGAGAGACAACCCTGACCCTGAGGAGAGAGAGAGAGACAACCCTGACCCTGAGGAGAGAGAGAGAGACAACCCTGACCCTGAGGAGAGAGAGAGAGAGAGAGACAGGAGAGAGAGAGAGACAACCCTGACCCTGAGGAGAGAGAGAGAGACAAGAGAGAGACCTGACCCTGAGGAGAGAGAGAGACAAGAGAGAGAGAGACCCTGACCCTGAGGAGAGAGAGAGAGACAACCCTGACCCTGAGGAGAGAGAGAGAGACAACCCTGACCCTGAGGAGAGAGAGAGAGAGACAACCCTGACCCTGAGGAGAGAGAGACAACCCTGACCCTGAGGAGAGAGAGAGAGACAACCCTGACCCTGAGGAGAGAGAGAGACAACCCTGACCCTGAGGAGAGAGAGAGAGACAACCCTGACCCTGAGGAGAGAGAGAGACCCTGAAGAGAGAGACAACCCTGACCCTGAGGAGAGAGAGAGAGACAACCCTGACCCTGAGGAGAGAGAGAGAGACAACCCTGACCCTGAGGAGAGAGAGACAACCCTGACCCTGAGGAGAGAGAGAGAGACAACCCTGACCCTGAGGAGAGAGAGACAACCCTGACCCTGAGGAGAGAGAGAGAGACAACCCTGACCCTGAGGAGAGGAGAGAGAAGAGTGAGAGAGAAGAGAGTGTTAAACACAACAGATCCAGGTCCCTGATTGGTCTCTCAGTAACAACCACCCTCAGATCCAGGTCCCTGATTGGTCTCTCAGTAACAACCACCCTCAGATCCAGGTCCATGATTGGTCTCTCAGTAACAACCACCCTCAGATCCAGGTCCCTGATTGGTCTCTCAGTAACAACAACCCTCAGATCCAGGTCCCTGATTGGTCTCTCAGTAACAACAACCCTCAGATCCAGGTCCCTGATTGGTCTCTCTGTAACATCAGCGGTCTGGTACAGACACACAGCAGTCAGCCCCGTTTCCACGGAGATGATTAATGAGCAGGAGATGGTCGATTCCAGATTGGAGCTGGCCATTACTGACCACGGGCACACGGTCAAATCACTCAGTAATTGAACAATAACAAACCCTGGCCTCCCATCATCACTGTTAAATGTAATGTGCTTTGTCTCACTAGCTGACAGCCTGCCACGGCTACAGCCCTTGGCTTTGGAGGGAGCCAAGCCAGCCCTGTTTTGGCTGAGTAGTTATGGACTGTCTTAGAAGAGGAATGAGATGTTTTATGGAGATCTTTGAGAGAAAAGAGAGGGGGAAGGGAGAAAGTGGAGTTTCTGCACTATTTACAGCTGCTGTCCAGAATCATTTAAACAGTTATGGAAAGCCATGGATCATGTCACAGTTTTATAGTTCTTTAATACACTTTGAGCAGTTAATCTGCTGCTGTAGCTAATGTAGCCAATACTTCACAGACTCAGCGCCTGAATGGGGTTAACATCTCACCGCTATCTCAGGGTGACTAGCATCTCACCGCTAACTCAGGGTGACTAGCATCTCACCGCTAACTCAGGGTGACTAGCATCTCACCGCTAACTCAGGGTGACTAGCATCTCACCGCTAACTCAGGGTGATTAGCATCTCACCGCCAACTCAGGGTGACAAGCAACTCACCGTTAACTCAGTCAGGGTGACTAGCAACTCACCGTTAACTCAGAATGACTAGCATCTCACCGCTAACTCAGAATGACTAGCATCTCACCGCTAACTCAGACTGACTAGCATCTCACCGCTAACTCAGGACGACAAGCAGACTAGTAAGATGGATACAGTGTGTCAGACCTGTCTTGCGGTCCTTCTCCACACAGTAGCAGCTGTCGTAGAACTCTGTGAAGGTTGTGGCAAGCTCGTAGAGGTAGTCACACAGCGTGTGCAGCAGCAGGTCTTCCAGAACCTTCTGGAGAACCTCTGGGAAGCGCAGGATGCACTTCCCTAGCTTCCACTCCTTGTCGTGGTCCAGCAGAACTTCTGTGGTCTCAGCCGCCTTCCTCAGCGCCGCCTCCGAGATGTTGGCCACCCGAGAGATGGACCTGGACACACACACACACACGTTGTAAGAAGTGATCCGTGATGCACATACATGAAGACGGACTCACAGCCACACAAACATGCTGTGCCGTTTCACACAAGCACAGTCAGCATAGGTTTAGTCTCACCTGACACAGCAGGTAGGTTCAGTCTCACCTGACACAGCAGGTAGGTTTAGTTTCACCTGACACAGGTAGGTTCAGTCTCACCTGACACAGCAGGTAGGTTTAGTTACATCTGATACAGCAGGTAGGTTTAGTTACACCTGATACAGCAGGTAGGTTTAGTTACACCTGATACAGCAGGTAGGTTTAGTTACACCTGATACAGACAGGTTTAGTTACACCTGATACAGCAGGTAGGTTCAGTTACACCTGATACAGCAGGTAGGTTCAGTTACACCTGACACAGGTAGGTTCAGTCTCACCTGATACAGCAGGTAGGTTTAGTTACACCTGATACAAGCAGGTTTACTTACACCTGATACAGCAGGTAGGTTCAGTTACACCTGACACAGGTAGGTTCAGTCTCACCTGATACAGCAGGTAGGTTTAGTCTCACCTGATACAGCAGGTAGGTTTAGTCTCATCTGATACAGCAGGTAGGTTTAGTCTCACCTGATACAGCAGGTAGGTTTAGTCTCACCTGATACAGCAGGTAGGTTTAGTCTCATCTGACACAGGCAGGTTTAGTTACACCTGATACAGCAGGTAGGTTTAGTTACACCTGACACAGGCAGGTTTAGTTACACCTGACACAGCAGGTAGGTTTAGTTACACCTGATACAGCAGGTAGGTTTAGTTACACCTGACACAGCATGTAGGTTTAGTCTCACCTGACAAAGCAGGCAGATTTAGTCTCACCTGACACAGCAGGCAGATTTAGTCTCACCTGACACAGCTCACCTGACACAGCAGATTTAGTCTCACCTGACACAGGCTTTGTCTCACATGCGTGTCACAGATTTTAGTCTTGTCATCATGCGGTTGACAGATCAGGTAGGCTTAGTCTCACCTGAGAGGACAGGAGTATCAGGGAGTGCATTGGAGCTGCTCCACTAAGCCAAGGGGAGATGAGTCTCACCAGAAATGTTACACAGGCAGAACATTTAGTTTTTCTCATCCCATCGGACTATCAGCCACACCTTGTCCATGTTTCTACACCTCACAGGTCCATGTTTCTAGGTAATCTCACCTTCAGCTTGTCCTTCAGCTTGTCCATGTTTCTATGATACAGCACCTTGTCCCTCTCCTTGTCCATGTTTCATGGTGACACAGCTTGTATGTTTCTATGGTAACCTCACCTTGTCCCTCTCCTTGCCTTCAGGCCATGTTTCTATGGTTCACCTTGTCCCTCTCCTTGTCCTTCAGCTTGTCCATGTTTTATGGTAACCTCACCTTGTCCCTCTCAGGTCCATGTTTCTATGGTAACCTCACCTTGTCCCTCTCCTTGTCCATGTTTCTATGGTAACCTCACCAGGTCCCTCTCCTTGTCCTTCAGCTTGTCCATGTTTCTATGGTAACTCACCTTGTCCCAGGCTCCTTGTCCTTCAGCTTGACCATGTTTCTATGGTCCTCACCTTGTCCCTCTCCTGTCATGTTTCTATGGTAACCTCACCTTGTCCCTCTCCTTGTCCTTCAGCTTGTCCATGTTTCTATGGTAACCTCACCTTGTCCCTCGTTGTCCTTCAGCTTGTCCATGTTTCTATGGTAACCTCACCTTGTCCCTCTCCTTGTCCTTCAGCTTGTCCATGTTTCCGGAGACAGAACCTGCCTTCAGCTTGTCCATGTTTCTAGGACAGTCCCTCTCCTTGTCCAGTATCATGGAGTCACCTTGTCATTTGTCCTTCAGCTCCACTAAGCCAAGGGGAGATGAGGCACTCTCCTACTAACAGCTAAATGTTACAATCCAGGGCTCCAGACGAACATTTTACCATTTTTGTTTTTCTCATTCCCATCGGAAACATATTCTATCCTAGCCACACCTTGTCCATGTTTCTATGGCAACCTCACTTTGTCCATGTTTCTATGGTAATCTCACCTTGTCCCTCTCCTTGTCCTTCAGCTTGTCCATGTTTCTATGGTAACCTCACCTTGTCCCTCTCCTTGTCCTTCAGCTTGTCCATGTTTCTATGGTAACCTCACCTTGTCCCTCTCCTTGTCCTTCAGCTTGTCCATGTTTCTATGGTAACCTCACCTTGTCCCTCTCCTTGTCCTTCAGCTTGTCCATGTTTCTATGGTAACATCACCTTGTCCCTCTCCTTGTCCTTCAGCTTGTCCATGTTTCTATGGTAACCTCACCTTGTCCCTCTCCTTGTCCATGTTTCTATGGTAACCTCACCTTGTCCCTCTCCTTGTCCATGTTTCTATGGTAACCTCACCTTGTCCCTCTCCTTGTCCTTCAGCTTGTCCATGTTTCTATGGTAACCTCACCTTGTCCCTCTCCTTGTCCTTCAGCTTGTCCATGCTTCTTTTCAGCCCCTCATCCAGAAGGTCCATCAGTCTCACTGTGTCTCCTGAACGAGTCTTAAACTTCTTCCTGAACACAGGAGACGCCACATTACTCCATTCACTACAGTACACCTGTGTGTGTGTGTGTGTGTGTGTGTACTAACTTGTCCTCCCCCAGTACCACTCCATAGGGTTGTGTGTGTGTGTGTGTGTACTAGGTGTGTGTGTACTAACTTGTCCTCCCCCAGTACCACTCCATAGGGTTAGGGTAGGTGTGTGTGTGTGTGTGTGTGTACTAACTTGTCCTCCCCCAGTACCACTCCATAGGGTTAGGGTAGGTGTGTGTGTGTGTGTGTACTAACTTGTCCTCCCCCAGTACCACTCCAAAGCCAGCGGTGTGTGTGTGTGTGTGTGTGTACACCGCTGAGTGTGTGTTGGGGTGTGTGTGTGTGTGTGTGTGTGTGTGTGTGTGTGTGTGTGTGTGTGTGTGTGTGTGTGTGTGTGTGTACACCAAACACCAACTGTGTGTGTGTGTGTGTGTGTGTGTGTGTGTGTGTGTGTGTGTGTGTGTGTGTGTGTGTGTGTGTGTGTGTGTACACGCACACACACACAGAGAGAGAGAGAGAGAGAGAGAGAGAGAGAGAGAGAGAGTTAGATGTACCATTAGTATGTAAATATTCTAATGTGTGTGTGTGTGAACCATGTGGTTGTTGTGTGTGTGTCTAAGCGGTTTGGTGTGTGTGTGTGTGTGTGTGTACGAACTCCATGACTCATTCAGGTGTGTGTGTGTGTGTAGCAGGAAAGATTAGGTTTCTGCTGTGTGTAAACAGACTAGACAATCCTATTGGCTCCTTTCCCTGACAGACAGACAGACACACACGACACACACACGACACACACACAGAGACAGAGAGAGAGAGAGAGAGAGAGTTAGATGTACTTGCAGAAGGACAGGCAGACAGACAGACAGACAGACACAGAGAGACAGGCAGACACAGAGAGACAGGCAGACACAGAGAGACAGGCAGACAGACAGACCCTAACCCAGACAGGCAGGCAGACAGACAGACACAGAGACAGACAGACAAAGACACGGAGAGACAGACACAAAGAGACAGACAGAGACACGGAGAGACAGACACAGAGAGACAGAGAGACAGACAGACAGACAGACAGACAGGCAGCCAGACAGACAGGCAGGCAGACAGGCAGGCCCTAGGCCAGACAGGCAGGCAGACAGACACAGACAGGCAGGCAGACCCTCACCCAGGCAGGCAGACAGACAGACAGACAGTAAGGGAGATCTGTAGAAGTCAGTTGAGTACATTTGTGTTTGTTTGTTTCTTGGTCTTTGATTTGATCTTTGTATTGTTCTGCTTGCCTTGTGTTAAGCACATTGAATTGTCTCTGTGTACGAAACCCATTGGATCAGATACACAGTAGACAGGCTGATTGGAGACGTTACTGTAATGACCGTCATTAGATCTAACTTTAAAGAGGGAATGAGCCAATATGTCTCTCTGGTCTGTGATGAAGATGATGATGTCCTTGCTCCTTCCACACCACTCCTCACCTGTCCGCTGTCTGTGATGTAGATGATGATGTCGGCCTTCTCTGTGAAAAGGCGGTGATGAAGGGCGGCCAGGTCGGAGGTGTCGTAGGTGTAGCCTCCGTCTGATTTGACCACAGTGAGGGGGACCGACTGACCCGGAGTGAACACTATCTTACGACCCTCATCCATCTCTACCAGGTCTGGAGAGGAGAGGAGAGGAGGGGGAAGAGGAGTGGAATGGAGTGGAGGGGAGAAGAGAAGAGAGGAGAGGAGAGGAGAGGAGAGGAGAGGAGGGGAGGGGAGAGGAGAGGAGAGGGAGAGAACAGGGGAGGAGAGGAGTGGAGAGAAGAGGAGAACAGGGGAAGAGAGGAGGTGAGGAGAGTAGAGTAGTGGAGGGGAGAGGAGAGGAGAGGAGAGGGAGAGAACAGGGGAGGAGAGGAGTGGAGAGGAGAGGAGAACAGGAGGAGAGAGGAGGGAGAGGAGAGGGAGAGGAGAACAGGGGAAGAGAGGGAGTGGAGTGGAGAGGAGAAAAGGGGAGGAGAGGAGTGGAGAGAAGAGGAGAGGACAAGAGAAGAGAGGAGAAGAACAGGGGAGGAGAGGAGAGAAGAGGGAGTGGAGAACGGGAGGAGAGGAGAGGAGGAGTGGAGAACAGGGGAGGAGAGGAGAAGAGAGGAGAACAGGGGAGGAGAGGAGAAGGAGGAGAGGAGTGGAGGGGAGTAGAGTAGAGAGGAGGAATAGGGGAGGAGAGGAGGAGAGAGAGGAGAGGAGGGGAATAGGGGAGGAGAGGAGGAGGGTAGAGAGAGAGAGAATAGGGGAGGAGAGGAGGAGAGAGAGGGGAATAGGGGAGGAGTAGAGAGGAGAGGAGGAGTAGAGAGGAGAGGAGGAGTAGAGAGGAGAGGAGGGGAATAGGGGAGGAGAGGAGAGGAGGAGTAGAGAGGAGAGGAGGGGAATAGGGGAGGAGAGGAGAAGTAGAGAGGAGAGGAATAGGGGAGGAGAGGAGAGGAGAGGAGTAGAGAGGAGAGGAGGGGAATAGGGGAGGAGAGGAGGAGTAGAGAGGAGAGGAGGGGAATAGGGGAGGAGAGGAGAAGTAGAGAGGAGGGGAGGTTTACCTGTTTATTTATTTGTGTTTTAAGAGGACACAAACGTTTCGGAGGATTAGTTAAACATAGAACCACAGTGCCCTCCAGTGGCCAAAGAGAGAAGTGCAGCTGGTTTTCAGTGACCTCAGTCCACACACAGGGAATGGTATGGAGGAGGCCTTAATAACCCAGGAAGACATATAAGCACCAAGGGCGCTATTTGAATTGGAATGACACCAATAGTTTAACATCTATTAGATTGAAATGGAGGTGAACATTCCCATTCAGAGGAGCACACTACTAAAGTGAACTCTTCATCTGGTGATTGAACATGGACAGCTCTCAACGGTTACCTCTCTCCACAAACTATTAACCTTTAACCTTCACCAGATGCTAACCTTTAACCTCACCCACAGATATTAACCTTTAACCTTCACCACAGATATTAACCTTTAACCTTCACCAGATATTAACCTTTAACCTTCACCAGATATTAACCTTTAACCTCACCCAAAGATACTAACCTTTAACCTTCACCAGATACTAACCTCAACCAGATATTAACCTTTAACCTCACCACCAGATATTAACCTTTAACCTTACCCACAGATACTAACCTTAAACCTTCACCAGATACTAACCTCAACCAGATAATAACCTTTAACCTTCACCAGATATTAACCTTTAACCTTCACCAGATACTAACCTTTAACCTTCACCAGATACTAACCTTTAACCTTACCCAGATATTAACCTTTAACCTTACCCAGATACTAACCTTTAACCCTAGATACTATCCCCTTCATAGTATAGATAGTAACCTTTCTCCTTCATAGTATTGATGGTAACCTTTAACCTTCATAGTATAGATAGTAACCTTTAACCTTCATAGTTTAGATAGTAACCTTTAACCTTCATAGTTTAGATAGTAACCTTTCTCCTTCATAGTATAGATAGTAACCTTTAACCTATAAAGTATAGATTGTAACCTTTCTCCCTCATAGTATAGACAGTAACCTTTCTACTTCATAGTATAGATAGTAACCTTTAACCTTCATGGTACAGATAGTAACCTTTCTCCTCAAACTTCTTGATGACAGCGGTCATCATCTCCTGAGAGAGACTCTCCTCTCTCAATGATCTGGAGAGCCAGAGAGAGTCATACACCTTCTGGAACTCTGAGAGGAGAGAGAGGAGCAGAGAGAGAGAGAGAGGACAGAGAGGAGCAGAGACAGAGAGGAGACAGGAGGAGGAGAGAGACAGAGAGAGACAGAGAGAGAGAGAGAGAGAGACAGAGAGAGACAGAGAGAGAGAGAGAGCGACAGAGACCGAGAGAGACAGGGAGGGAGAGAGAGAGAGAGAGACAGAGACAGACAGAGAGGAGAGAGACAGAGAGGAGAGAGAGAGACAGGGACAGAGGGAGGAGCAGAGACAGAGACAGAAAGAGAGACAGGAGGAGCAGAGACAGAGACAGAAAGGGAGGAGAGGAGGAGCAGAGACAGAGACAGAAAGGGAGGAGAGGAGGAGCAGAAACAGTTAGTTAGCTGGGCTGTTTACAGCTGCAACAGGAGAACTGGGGCTCAATGATTTGGGGAAAATATCTAACATTGATTTTTCTGACAGATGTTGTGATTTGATTTGCTATTGATTTTCACACAGAGAAAGTGACGCACGCACACGCACACGCACAGAGAGGGCGTACCTTTCCTGGAGACGTCACAGATGAGGTTCCAGCCCTTGATGAAGTCTGGCTCTTTGCTCTGCAGCTGGACCACACACTGATAGGCCCTCTTCTTAAACGCCTCGTCTTCATCAAAACGCTTCTTAGACTCCTAGACAACCAACACAGAACCCTGTTATTAGCACAACCAACACAGAACCCTGTTATTAGCACAACCAACACAGAACCCTGTTATTAGCACAACCAACACAGAACCTGAGCCTGTAGGTTAGGGGTGAACCCTGTTATTAGAACAATCAACTCTCCTCCTATTAGAACAATCAACACAAACGGTAGTTGCTACCGTTGTTAGGGGTTAGAGGTTAGGGGTTAGGGGTTAGGTACCTTGGAGAAGGCCTGCAGGTCTCCTATTGGAGGACACGCTGTCAGGTAGTTAGAGGTTAGAGGTTAGGGGTTAGGTACCTTGTAGAAGGCCTGTAGGTCTCCTATTGGAGGAGATTCTGTCAGGTAGTTAGGGAACTTGTCCTGGAGGTGAGCGATCAGCATCCCAAACTGTGTGCCCCAGTCCCCGACGTGGTTTAACCTGGGGGGACACACAACCTTTAACCTGTGACCCCTACATGGTTTAACCTGGGGACACACACACTACCTTTAACCTGTGACCCCTACGTGGTTTAACCTGGGGACACACACACTACCTTTAACCTGTGACCCCTACGTAGTTTAACCTGGGGACACACACACTACCTTTAACCTGTGACCCCTACGTAGTTTAACCTGGGGACACACACACTACCTTTAACCTGTGACCCCTACGTAGTTTAACCTGGGGACACACACACTACCTTTAACCTGTGACCCCTACGTAGTTTAACCTGGGGACACACACACTACCTTTAACCTGTGACCCCTACGTAGTTTAACCTGGGGACACACACACTACCTTAACCTGTGACCCCTACGTAGTTTAACCTGGGGACACACACACTACCTTTAACCTGTGACCCCTACGTAGTTTAACCTGGGGACACACACACTACCTTTAACCTGTGACCCCTACGTAGTTTAACCTGGGGACACACACACTACATTTAACCTGTGACCCCTACGTGGTTTAACCTGGGGACACACACACTACCTTTAACCTGTGACCCCTACGTAGTTTAACCTGGGGACACACACACTACCTTTAACCTGTGACCCCTACGTAGTTTAACCTGGACACACACACACTACCTTTAACCCCTACGTAGTTTAACCTGGGGACACACACACTACCTTTATCCTGTGACCCCTACGTGGTTTATCCTGGGGACACACACACTACCTTTAACCTGTGACCCCTACATGGTTTAACCTGGGGAAACACACACAACCTTTAAAAGGGGAAATGAAACGCTCCAGTAAGTTCCAGATGCAGTTTTGTATACATATATTATGACATTATGTGTTCTTAAAATATTTACTAAAAGTCAGAGGGTAACAATATTAAGATAACGTACAAATGGCTCGTATGTCTCTGAAAGACAAAGCTGCCATTTTGAAATGACCTATGAGCCCTACATCACTCGCATGGTTGCAGTTCATACTGATACTGTATTTACATAGCATTAACCCACACATAGAGCAAAGACTGGCCATTTGTCTTCCAACGTATGTAACATGAAACATGAACTAGACAGGACATTAGAGCATATTCTTGTAAATCATACTGCATACTCATATGATCCAAGACGAAAACCTGGAACAGTAACTAACCCTAGCGAAAGTTGCAACAACGTGGAGGACAACGATGAAGTTGCGGTACCGGGCAGGAACTACTGGATAACTGCTAGTGGTGTTGCTATGGAAACTGCAGGTGTATGCCGACTGTCATCGAGTCCAAATGAAGCACATTTAGACAATACTTTTGAAAACGTATTATACACTCACTGGCCACTTTATTAGGTACACCTTGCTAGTACCAGGTTGGACCCCCTTTTGCCTTCAGAACTGCCTTAATTCTTCTTGGCATAGACTCAACAAGGTGCTGGAAACATTCCACAGAGATTTTGGTCCGTATTGACATGATAGCATCACTCAGTTGCTGCAGATTTGTCGGCTGCACATCCATGATGCGACTCTCGTTCCACCACATCCCAAAGGTGCTCTATTGGATTGAGATCTGATGACTGGAGGCCATTTGAGTACAGTGAACTCATTGTCATGTTCAGGAAACCAGTTTGAGATGATTTGAGCTTTGTGACATGGCGCGTTATCCTGCTGGAAGTAGCCATCAGAAGATGGGTACACTGTAGTCATAAAGGGATGGACATGGTCAGCAACAATACTCAGGTAAGCTGTGGCATTTAAACGATGCTCAATTGGTACTAAGGGGCCCAAAGCATGCCAAGAAAATATCCCCCACACCATTACACCACCACCAGCCTGAACCGTTGATACAAGGCAGGATGGATCCATGCTTTCAGGTTGTTTACGCTAAATTATGACCCTACCGTCCGAATGTTGCAGCAGAAATCGAGACTCATCAGACCAGGCAACATTTTTCCAAACTTCTATTGTCCAATTTTGGTGAGCCCGAGCGAATTGTAGGCTCAGTTTCCTGTTCTTAGCTGACAGGAGTGGCACCCGGTGTGGTCTTCTGCTGCTGTAGCCCATCTGCTTCAAGGTACGACGTGTTGTGTGTTCAGAGATGGTCTTCTGCATACCTTGGTTGTAACGAGTGGATTATTTGAGTTACAACCAAGGTATGCAGAAGACCATCTCCTGAACACACACAACGTCACTCTATGGCAGATGGGCTGGCAACGAAGACCCACACCAGGGATGCCCTCCTGTCAGCTAAGGCTAAGGAAACAGACACACAGCTCACCTGTGCGCCTCACAAAATTGGATTAATAGAGAATATTTGCCTGTTCTGATAGTCTCGATTTCTGCAACGAAGACTGACAAGATCATTTAGCATGTAACCTGAAAACATGGATCCATCCTGCCTTGCTTGGTTCAGGCTGGTGATGATGCAATGGTGTGGGGGATGGCCTCTTGGCATGCTTTAGGCCTTGTACCAATTGAGCATCGTTTAAATGCCACAGCCTACCTGAGTATTGTTGCTGACCATGTCCATCCCTTTATGACTACAGTGTACCCATCTTCTGATGGCTACTTCCAGCAGGATAATGCACCATGTCACAAAGCTCAAATCATCTCAGACTGGTTTCTTGAACATGACAATGAGTTCACTATACTCAAATGGCCTCCACAGTCACCAGATCTCAATCCATAGAGTACCTTTGGGATGTGGTGGAACGAGAGTCGCATCATGGATGTGCAGCCGACAAATCTGCAGCAACTGAGTGATGCTATCATGTCAATACGGACCAAAGTCTCTGTGGAATGTTTCCAGCACCTTGTTGAGTCTATGCCAAGAAGAATTAAGGCAGTTCTGAAGGCAAAAGGGGGTCCAACCTCTGGTACTAGCAAGGTGTACCTAATAAAGTGGCCAGTGAGTGTATAATACAGTTTTCAAAAGTATTGTCTAAATGTGCTTCATTTGGACTCGATGACAGTCGGCATACACCTGCAGCTCTTCCATAGCAACACCACTAGCAGTTATCCAGTAGTTCCTGCCCGGTACCGCAACGCCGTCGTTGTCCTCCACGTTGTTGCAACTTTCGCTAGGGTTAGTTACTGTTCCAGGTTTTCCTTGGATCATATGAGCATGCAGTATGATTTACAAGAATATGCTCTAATGTCCTGTCTAGTTCATGTTTCATGTTACATACGTTGGAAGACAAGTGGCCTGTCTTTGCTCTGCGTGTGGGTTAATGCTATGTAAATACAGTATCAGTATGAACTGCAACCATGCGAGTGATGTAGGGCTCATAGGTCATTTCAAAATGGCAGCTTTGTCTTTCAGAGACATACGAGCCATTTGTACGTTATCTTAATATTGTTACCCTCTGACTTTTAGTAAATATTTTAAGAACACATAATGTCATAATATATGTATACAAAACTGCATCTGGAACTTACTGGAGCGTTTCATTTCCCCTTTTTAAAGGTTGTGTGTGTTTCCCCAGGTTAAACCACGTAGGGGTCACAGGTTAAATGTAGTGTGTGTGTCCCCAGGTTAAACTACGTAGCGGTCACAGGTTAAAGGTAGTGTGTGTGTCCCCAGGATAAACCACGTAGGGGTCTGGGATAAAGGTAGTGTGTGTTTCCCCAGGTTAAACCACGTAGGGGTCACAGGTTAAAGGTAGTGTGTGTGTCCCCAGGTTAAAACTAATGAGGGTGTGTCCCCAGGTTAAACCACGTAGGGGTCACAGGTTAAAGGTTGTGTGTGTCCCCAGGTTAAACCACGTAGGGGTCACAGGTTAAAGGTAGTGTGTGTGTCCCCAGGTTAAACTACGTAGGGGGTCACAGGTTAAAGGTAGTGTGTGTGTCCCCAGGTTAAACTACGTAGGGGTCACAGGTTAAGAGGTAGTGTGTGTGTCCCCAGGTTAAACTACGTAAGGCATCACAGGTTGAAGTAGTGTGTGTCCCCAGGTTAAACACGTAGGGGTCACAGGTTAAAGGTAGTGTGTGTGTCCCCAGGTTAAACTACGTAGGGGTCACAGGTTAAAGGTAGTGTGTGTGTCCCCAGGTTAAACTACGTAGGGGTCACAGGTTAAAGGTAGTGTGTGTGTCCCCAGGTTAAACTACGTAGGGGTCACAGGTTAAAGGTAGTGTGTGTGTCCCCAGGTTAAACTACGTAGGGGTCACAGGTTAAAGGTAGTGTGTGTGTCCCCAGGTTAAACCACGTAGGGGTCACAGGTTAAAAAAAAAAGGTAGTGTGTGTGTCCCCAGGTTAAACCATGTAGGGGTCACAGGTTAAAGGTTGTGTGTCCCCCCAGGTTAAACCACGTCGGGGACTGGGGCACACAGTTTGGGATCGATGGCTTTCCTCCAGGACAAGTTCCCTAACTACTGACAGAATCTCCTCCAATAGGAGACCTACGGAGCCTTCTGGTACTAACCCCTAACCTCTAACCTCTAACTACCTGACAGCGTGTCCTCCAATAGGAGACCTGCAGGCCTTCTCCAAGGTACCTAACCCCTAACCCCTAACCTCTAACCCCTAACCACCTGACAGAATCTCCTCCAATAGGAGGAGAGTTAGCTACTATTACCTGACCCTTCACCCCCTAACCTATGACCTCTAACAACGGTAGCTACTACTACCGTTTGTGTTGATTGTTCTAATAACAGGGTTCTGTGTTGATTGTTCTAATAACAGGGTTCTGTGTTGGTTGTGCTAATAACAGGGTTCTGTGTTGGTTGTCTAGGAGTCTAAGAAGCGTTTTGATGAAGACGAGGCGTTTAAGAAGAGGGCCTATCAGTGTGTGGTCCGACTGCAGAGCAAAGAGCCAGACTTCATCAAGGGCTGGAACCTCATCTGTGACGTCTCCAGGAAAGGTACGCCCTCTCTGTGCGTGTGCGTGTGTGCGTGTGCGTGTGTCACTTTCTCTGTGTGAAAATCAATCGCAAATCAAATCACAACATCTGTCAGAAAAATCAATGTTAGATATTTTCCCCAAATCATTGAGCCCCAGTTCTCCTGTTGCAGCTGTAAACAGCCCAGCTAACTAACTGTTTCTGCTCCTCCTCTCCTCCCTTTCTGTCTCTGTTTCTGCTCCTCCTCTCCTCCCTTTCTCTCTGTCTCTGCTCCTCCTGTCTCTCTCTGTTTCTGCTCCTCCTCTCCTCCCTTTCTGTCTCTGTTTCTGCTCCTCCTCTCCTCCCTTTCTCTCTGTCTCTGCTCCTCCTGTCTCTCTCTCTCTCTCTGCTCCTCCTGTCTCTCTCTGTCTCTGCTCCTCCTGTCTCTCTCTGTCTCTCTCTGCTCCTCCTGTCTCTCTCTGTCTCTGCTCCTCCTGTCTCTCTCTGTCTCTCTCTGCTCCTCCTGTCTCTCTCTGTCTCTGCTCCTCCTGTCTCTCTCTGTCTCTCTCTGCTCCTCCTCTCCTCCCTGTCTGTCTCTGCTCCTCCTGTCTCTCTCTGTCTCTCCCTGCTCCTCCTGTCTCTCTCTGTCTCTGCTCCTCCTGTCTCTCTCTGTCTCTGCTCCTCCTCTCCTCCCTCCCTGTCTCTCCCTCTCTCCTCTCCTCCTCTCTCTCCTCTCAGAGTTCCAGAAGGTGTATGACTGTCTTGGCATCCAGATCATTGAGAGAGGAGAGTCCTACTATCAGGAGATGATGACCGCTGTCATCAAGAAGTTTGAGGAGAAAGGTTACTATCTGTACCATGAAGGTTAAAGGTTACTATCTATACTATGAAGGTTAAAGGTTACTATCTATACTATGAAGGTTAAAGGTTACTATCAATACTATGAAGGAGAAAGGTTACTATCTATACTATGAAGGGGATAGTATCTAGGGTTAAAGGTTAATATCTGGTGAAGGTTAAAGGTTAATATCTGGTGAAGGTTAAAGGTTAATATCTGGTTGAGGTTAGTATCTGGTGAAGGTTAAAGGTTAATATCTGGTGAAGGTTTTAGGTTAGTATCTGTGGGTAAGGTTAAAGGTTAATATCTGGTGGTGAGGTTAAAGGTTAATATCTGGTTGAGGTTAGTATCTGGTGAAGGTTAAAGGTTAGTATCTTTGGGTAAGGTTAATATCTGGTGAAGGTTAAAGGTTAATATCTGTGGTGAAGGTTAAAGGTTAATATCTGTGGGTGAGGTTAAAGGTTAGCATCTGGTGAAGGTTAAAGGTTAATAGTTTGTGGAGAGAGGTAACCGTTGAGCGCTGTCCATGTTCAATCACCAGATGAAGAGTTCACTTTAGTAGTGTGCTCCTCTGAATGGGAATGTTCACCTCCATTTCAATCTAATAGATGTTAAACTATTGGTGTCATTCCAGTTCAAATAGCGCCGTTGGTGCTTATGTCTTCCTGGGTTATTAAGGCCTCCTCCATACCATTCCCTGTGTGTGGACTGAGGTCACTGAAAACCAACTGCACTTCTCTCTTTGGCCACTGGAGGGCACTGTGGTTCTATGTTTAACTAATCCTCCTAAACGTTTGTGTCCTCTTAAAACACAAATAAATAAACAGGTAAACCTCCTCTCCTCTCCTCTCTACTTCTCCTCTCCTCCCCTATTCCCCTCCTCTCCTCTCTACTCCTCCTCTCCTCTCCTCCCCTATTCCTCTCCTCTCTACTTCTCCTCTCCTCCCCTATTCCCCTCCTCTCCTCTCTACTCCTCTCCTCTCCCTCTCCTCTCCTCTCTCCTCCTCCTCTCCCTCTCATTCCCTCTCCTCTCTACTCCTCCCCTATTCCCCTCTCCTCCTCCTCTCCTCCCCTATTCCCCTCTCTACTCCTCCTCTCCTCCCCTATTCCCCTCCTCCCTCTACTCCTCCTCTTCCTCCCTATTCCCCTCTCTCCTCTACTCCTCTCCTCCCCCTCTCCTCCCCTCTCCTCTCCTCCTCTCCTCCCCTGTTCCCCCTCCTCTCCCTCCTCTCTCCACTCCTCTTCTCTCCTCTCCTCTATTCTCCTCTCTACTCTTCTCCCTCTCCTCTTCTCTCCACTCCTCTCCTCCCCTGTTCTCCTCTCTTCTCCTCTCCTCCTCTTCCCCTGTTCTCCTCTCCTCTCCTCCCGTTCTCCTTCCCCTGTTCTCCTCTCTCCTCTCCTCCCCTGTTCTTCTCCCTCTCTCCTCCTCCTGTCCTCTCCTCCACTTCTCTCCTCACTCCTCTCTTCCCCTGTTCTCCTCTTCTCTCCTCCTCTCTTCCCCTGTTCTCTCCTCTCCCTCCTCCTCCCTCTCTCACCCTGTCCTCCTCTCCTCTCCACTCCTCTCCTCTTCTGTTCTCTTCTCTTCTCTTCTCTTCTCCATTCCTCTCCCCTCCACTACTCTCTCCTCTCTCCTCCTCCTCTCTTCCCCTGTTCTCCTCTTCTCTCCACTCCTCTCCTCCCCTGTTCTCTCCCTCTCCCTCTCCTCTCCCCTCCCCTCCCCTCCTCTCCTCCTCTCCTCTCCTCTCCTCTCCTCTTCTCTCTCCCTCTGCCCCTCTCCTCTCTCCCCCTCTTCCCCCCTCCTCTCCTCTCCTCTCCAGACCTGGTAGAGATGGATGAGGGTCGTAAGATAGTGTTCACTCCGGGTCAGTCGGTCCCCCTCACTGTGGTCAAATCAGACGGAGGCTACACCTACGACACCTCCGACCTGGCCGCCCTTCATCACCGCCTTTTCACAGAGAGGCCGACATCATCATCTACATCACAGACAGCGGACAGGTGAGGAGTGGTGTGGAAGGAGCAAGGACATCATCATCTTCATCACAGACCAGAGAGACATATTGGCTCATTCCCTCTTTAAAGTTAGATCTAATGACGGTCATTACAGTAACGTCTCCAATCAGCCTGTCTACTGTGTATCTGATCCAATGGGTTTCGTACACAGAGACAATTCAATGTGCTTAACACAAGGCAAGCAGAACAATACAAAGATCAAATCAAAGACCAAGAAACAAACAAACACAAATGTACTCAACTGACTTCTACAGATCTCCCTTACTGTCTGTCTGTCTGTCTGCCTGCCTGGGTGAGGGTCTGCCTGCCTGTCTGTGTCTGTCTGCCTGCCTGTCTGGGTTAGGGTCTGTCTGTCTGTCTCTCTGTGTCTGTCTGCCTGCCTGTCTGGGTTAGGGTCTGTCTGTCTGTCTCTCTGTCTCTCTGTGTCTGTCTGCCTGCCTGTCTGGGTTAGGGTCTGTCTGTCTCTCTGTGTCTGTCTGTCTGCCTGCCTGTCTGGGTTAGGGTCTGTCTGTCTGCCTGTCTCTCTGTGTCTGCCTGTCTCTCTGTGTCTGCCTGTCTCTCTGTGTCTGTCTGTCTGTCTGCCTGTCCTTCTGCAAGCCTGTCTGTCTTTCTGTCTCTGTCTGTCTGTCTGTCTGTCTGTGTGTGCAGTGTGTGCTGGTGCCAATAGGATTGTCTAGTCTGTTTACAGCAGAAACCTAATCTTTCCTGCTCGTTCTGAATGAGTCATGGAGTCCCACACACACACCTACCTAACCCTTAGAACCAAAACAACACACATGGTTCACAACAATTCATTAGAATATTTACATACTAATGGTACATCTAACTCTCTCTCTCTCTCTCTCTCTCTCTCTCTCTCTCTCTGTGTGTGTGTGCGTGTGTGCGTCCACACACACCTATCAGGGCCCCCACACACACACACCTTCAGTTGGTGTTTGGTGCAGCACAGCTGATTGGCTGGTACGACCCCAAGGTGACGAGGGTGGAACACGCTGGCTTTGGAGTGGTACTGGGGGAGGACAAGTTAGTACACACACACACACACACCTACCCTAACCCTATGGAGTGGTACTGGGGGAGGACAAGTTAGTACACACACACACACACCTACCCTAACCCTATGGAGTGGTACTGGGGGAGGACAAGTTAGTACACACACACCTACCCTAACCCTATGGAGTGGTACTGGGGGAGGACAAGTTAGTACACACACACACACACACACACAGGTGTACTGTAGTGAATGGAGTAATGTGGCGTCTCCTGTGTTCAGGAAGAAGTTTAAGACTCGTTCAGGAGACACAGTGAGACTGATGGACCTTCTGGATGAGGGGCTGAAAAGAAGCATGGACAAGCTGAAGGACAAGGAGAGGGACAAGGTGAGGTTACCATAGAAACATGGACAAGCTGAAGGACAAGGAGAGGGACAAGGTGAGGTTACCATAGAAACATGGACAAGGAGAGGGACAAGGTGAGGTTACCATAGAAACATGGACAAGGAGAGGGACAAGGTGAGGTTACCATAGAAACATGGACAAGCTGAAGGACAAGGAGAGGGACAAGGTGATGTTACCATAGAAACATGGACAAGCTGAAGGACAAGGAGAGGGACAAGGTGAGGTTACCATAGAAACATGGACAAGCTGAAGGACAAGGAGAGGGACAAGGTGAGGTTACCATAGAAACATGGACAAGGAGACAAGGAGAGGGACAAGGTGAGGTTACCATAGAAACATGGACAAGCTGAAGGACAAGGAGAGGGACAAGGTGAGATTACCATAGAAACATGGACAAAGTGAGGTTGCCATAGAAACATGGACAAGGTGTGGCTAGGATAGAATATGTTTCCGATGGGAATGAGAAAAACAAAAATGGTAAAATGTTCGTTTGGAGCCCTGGATTGTAACATTTAGCTGTTAGTAGGAGAGTGCCTCATCTCCCCTTGGCTTAGTGGAGCAGCTCCAATGCACTCCCTGATACTCCTGTCCTCTGCAGGTTCTGTCTCCGGAGGAGCTCCTCCTTGCCCAGAGGGCTGTGGCGTTCGGGTGCATTAAGTACGCTGATCTGTCCCACAACCGCATCAACGACTACATCTTCTCCTTCGACAAGATGCTGGACGACCGGGGAAACACGGCCGCGTACCTGCTCTACGCCCTGACACGCATCAGGTGAGACTAAGCCTACCTGTGTCAGGTGAGACTAAATCTGCCTGTGTCAGGTGAGACTAAGCCTACCTGTGTCAGGTGAGACTAAGCCTACCTGTGTCAGGTGAGACTAAATCTGCCTGTGTCAGGTGAGACTAAATCTGCCTGCTGTGTCAGGTGAGACTAAATCTGCCTGCTGTGTCAGGTGAGACTAAATCTGCCTGCTGTGTCAGGTGAGACTAAACCTACATGCTGTGTCAGGTGTAACTAAACCTACCTGCTGTATCAGGTGTAACTAAACCTACCTGCTGTATCAGGTGTAACTAAACCTGCCTGTGTCAGGTGTAACTAAACCTGCCTGTGTCAGATGAGACTAAACCTACCTGCTGTATCAGGTGAGACTAAACCTACCTGCTGTATCAGGTGAGACTAAACCTACCTGCTGTATCAGATGAGACTAAACCTACCTGCTGTATCAGATGAGACTAAACCTACCTGCTGTATCAGGTGTAACTAAACCTACCTGCTGTATCAGGTGAGACTAAACCTACCTGCTGTATCAGGTGAGACTGAACCTACCTGTGTCAGGTGTAACTGAACCTACCTGCTGTATCAGGTGTAAGTAAACCTGCCTGTATCAGGTGTAACTAAACCTACCTGCTGTATCAGGTGAGACTAAACCTACCTGCTGTATCAGGTGAGACTGAACCTACCTGTGTCAGGTGTAACTGAACCTACCTGCTGTATCAGGTGTAACTGAACCTACCTGCTGTATCAGGTGTAACTAAACCTGCCTGTATCAGGTGTAACTAAACCTACCTGCTGTATCAGGTGTAACTAAACCTACCTGCTGTATCAGGTGAGACTGAACCTACCTGTGTCAGGTGTAACTGAACCTACCTGCTGTATCAGGTGTAACTGAACTACCTGCTGTATCAGGTGTAACTAAACCTGCCTGTATCAGGTGTAACTAAACCTACCTGCTGTATCAGGTGTAACTAAACCTACCTGCTGTATCAGGTGTAACTAAACCTACCTGCTGTATCAGATGTAACTATACCTACCTGCTGTGTCAGGTGAGACTGAACCTACCTGTGTCAGGTGTAACTGAACCTACCTGCTGTATCAGGTGTAACTGAACCTACCTGCTGTATCAGGTGTAACTAAACCTGCCTGTATCAGGTGTAACTAAACCTACCTGCTGTATCAGGTGTAACTAAACCTACCCGCTGTATCAGGTGTAACTAAACCTACCTGCTGTATCAGATGTAACTATACCTACCTGCTGTGTCAGGTGAGACTGAACCTACCTGTGTCAGGTGAGACTAAACCTACCTGCTGTGTCAGGTGAGACTGAACCTACCTGCTGTGTCAGGTGAGACTAAACCTATGCTGACTGTGCTTGTGTGAAACGGCACAGCATGTTTGTGTGGCTGTGAGTCCGTCTTCATGTATGTGCATCACGGATCACTTCTTACAACGTGTGTGTGTGTGTGTGTGTCCAGGTCCATCTCTCGGGTGGCCAACATCTCGGAGGCGGCGCTGAGGAAGGCGGCTGAGACCACAGAAGTTCTGCTGGACCACGACAAGGAGTGGAAGCTAGGGAAATGCATCCTGCGCTTCCCAGAGGTTCTCCAGAAGGTTCTGGAAGACCTGCTGCTGCACACGCTGTGTGACTACCTCTACGAGCTTGCCACAACCTTCACAGAGTTCTACGACAGCTGCTACTGTGTGGAGAAGGACCGCAAGACAGGTCTGACACACTGTATCCATCTTACTAGTCTGCTTGTCGTCCTGAGTTAGCGGTGAGATGCTAGTCATTCTGAGTTAGCGGTGAGATGCTAGTCATTCTGAGTTAGCGGTGAGATGCTAGTCATTCTGAGTTAACGGTGAGTTGCTTGTCACCCTGAGTTGGCGGTGAGATGCTAGTCATTCTGCGTTAGCGGTGAGATGCTAGTCATTCTGAGTTAACGGTGAGTTGCTTGTCACCCTGAGTTGGCGGTGAGATGCTAATCACCCTGAGATAGCGGTGAGATGCTAGTCACCCTGAGTTAGCGGTGAGATGCTAGTCACCCTGAGTTAGCGGTGAGATGCTAGTCACCCTGAGTTAGCGGTGAGATGCTAGTCACCCTGAGTTAGCGGTGAGATGCTAGTCACCCTGAGTTAGCGGTGAAGTGCTAATCACCCTGAGATAGCAGTGAGATGTTAACCCCATTCAGGCGCTGAGTCTGTGAAGTATTGGCTACATTAGCTACAGCAGCAGATTAACTGCT
>JAPMUY010002732.1:0-22523 GCA_026901105.3 Galaxias olidus | reverse complement strand
CTAGGTCTCAGAGGATTAATTAGGTAATCATTGTGTGTATGCTTTGTATACTGGTGATAATCTTGGGTATGTATACTGTATTGTTTTGTTTTTGACCTATTCACATTTTTAGCCTTTAAATGTGTGGTGTAAATGGCACCTCACTGTCTATAGAGTTCTGTGAGCTTTGCTAGGCGCCGAGCGTCGCTTGCTTTCTCTTAACCTTTTATTAGGTAGCTTTAAGATGTTTATTGTGCTTGGTTTGTGTTTTTTGACTTGGCCAGAGTATGTGCTTAGTTTTTTTGTTTACTCCTAGATATTTAGTGTAATTCTGGGGGGTGAATGTAACAGAGTTAATTTAACTGTAGTAACGGATATTGCAGTTATTGTATTTTTGTTATAATTACACGAAATAACCTGTAACTAGTTACCTGATAAGTTTTATGGAGTCAATGTGAGGAACTTAAGTTAACTGTTGTTGTTGCCTTGGGGTCATTTTTGTTTGTCACTCTCTATGAATGTGGGCTCTCGCATTATTGTGGGCGCTCTTATTTTTGCTTTTTGGGTATCGTATGGGAGAGGAGCTGACTGTGATCCGACATTGACCCATTATTTGGTTTTGATTGTTGTCAGAATACACGGAGATAACTTCCAAAGAGATGCTAGCCTGAGTGTCCTTTCATTAAACACAACGCAGAACATCACTGACTAAACTAGAGACTTTTACACCAGTTACAGTAAGTTATAATAAGAAACCAAATCCTAGGCATAGTTAGTATATAGCGTACTAATTCTCTGGCCAACCTAACGGTAGTACACCAACAACATAGTCACTACACTGTGTCACTAGTAGACCAGGGTCACAACTTTAGGCCTAATAAAGAGCAACATTCTTTGAATGTACATAACTTATCGTTTACTTGAACATGTTACAAATATATGAAACAACTGATTCAATTATAAAGCACCCTTTTAATGTACGATCATACACCTTTTGGAAATCTGAGATGCTGAATTCGCTTATCTTCAATGGCAGCGTTTGTTAATGCATTTTTATTTTTAGTCCCGCCTTTAATCAATTTTGATTGACCGCTGTCAAAAGTGACATTGACGAGCACCGCGCTTTGGCAAAAGTTGAACTATTTTCGACTTGAGTGCTCCGCCCAAAAGGGAAAAACGCAACTCAAAAAGACGCGAGGCGCGTCGCTTTGAAAAAGCAGCGCGCCAGGCGCGTATTCACATTAGTAATGAATGGGGAAGAGGCGCAGGAAGTTGAAAAAACGCGTTCAGTGGACACGGCCCCTTACATAGGCGTTTCTTGTCGACATAAATAGGATGACTAAATAAGACTTTGAAGAAAATATAGGCCAGGCAGTTTCACCACCCTGCTGACCCTGATGCGTTGCCGTAGGCTAAACTAAAGTATATTTATTTACCTTTGGCGAACTGTATGTTCAATTATTTTGCTAAAGGCAGAGATATATTGTTCGGCCATCGATACGAACTGTATGTTAATTATTTTGCTAAAGTTATTGTTCGGCCATCGAGTAACGTTAGGTTATTAGATTAGGTTATTGGATTAGCTAAGGATAGATAACAATTTCCTGCACTAGGCTATGTTTATTGATATTAACGTTTTAAGTTATTGCACCATGCCTTATTGCTCTCCAACGCAGTATTAAATTAGCTAAATTAATGTAACGTCCTTTTATTTTTTTAATCAGTGAGCAGGAGGAATTTGACAGACATTCTAAAGAAATCTAAGATGAGTGGCGAGGGGCATAATTAAACTGAAGTCCCATTTTATAAAAATGCCATGGCTAAAGTTCTTTTAATAAACACTTGTTGGTTCACAACAAAACTTGTCTTTTTCATCAATAGTGCATATGATTATACTGTAAGTCTGCAGGGCTAAGTATGGTTATTTATATATGAATTTAACATTTACATCTAAATTCACAACAAAAATGACAGGTATCACTCAATTGCACGGTCTTTTATATGAAAACCAACAGTGAATATAACTAGGCTGCAGCAGATATGATATTTGATAATGCATATCATAACATTGTCCATGTGATTGAACTAGGTATTATATATTAATGAAACAATTATTTTTAAATACACAAAAAAACACTAAGGCAGACCTAATCAGTAGCCTAGTGCATATCATTACATTGTATAATCAGTAATTCAGTGCAGCATAGACCTACTGCATCTGATATCTTAATGTAATGTGTATATTTAAATAAACGGCTCATGTTGCATGATTTTAAAGTGTTGATTGGATGTTGCATTTCGAAGTGCACCCTGGGAGTCATAGGCATTTCTACTGAGACACACCTACGAACCTCGACAAATTGAGGTTGAGAAGCCCGCGTGAGTTGTAATTTATGCTTGTCTGTATTTTCAGCTCTTGCAGCAAAAATACTTAGACCTTTAGCCATTAATATCCACATACGTATTTGCAGATCTGTCTACACATTTACAGATCTATGCACGCATTCACAGATTTGTCTACACATACACAAGTCTTAATACACTTGCAAATCTGAATACAGACAGATATTTTTTATACACACTTACAAACCTAATAACGCACGCATTGATTCGGAATACACATTTGCAGATCCCTGTACACATTCACAAGTCTCAGTACACATTTGTCAATCTGATTACGCACACACGGATTGAGATACAGATACACAACTCTCCACTCGCATTTGCAAATAGTTTTCCAACAATAATGACCCCATAGGACAGATCTTCCTCTGTCTAGGATCAAAAATTAATCAAAGTTTGACAGTCAAAATGATGGGAACATGTAATAAGCAATTTAACTTGAAGACTAGGAGCGCTGGGCTTTTTCGTGCCCGGTCCATAAAAATATTGAGTAGGCCTATTCCACGAAGTCCAGCGTCGACCACCAAGCAGAGGTGAGTTTTAAAATTGCAATATGACGTTATTAACAGTAGGAATATGGAAAGATCGAATTGTCAGCGATTTAAGAACACATGCTAATCAAGAAAAAAACCATATGCTATGTGAATTAGCAAGAGCTCTGGTGAACCTAGTTTCACTTGAAATGACTGAAAACTTGGACTAACAAAACGTTACATTTGTCTCGATTCAAACAGTTTCAAAACGATATGCAGCGAAATTATCTTCACCGCTGCTGATTGAATGTGCTCCGGTTCCGACAATATTGTAGCTGTTCAATTTAGAGCAGCCGAAGTGGCCGCGCCAATGCTAAAGAATGCACAGCGTGTCTGCCGGGGTCCAGTCCACACTCCAGGCACAGGTGGCGAAGATGAGACAAGAACCAGGATCTGGACAACGGTTTTCCCTCGGGGGTGACAAACAAGGGGCCCGAGGCAACCGCCCCATGCCGACCACGAAGATAGCAAGACATAGAAAGGAAAGGACAAAATTAGAAGCCATCCGAGGAATAACAACAGGCATAACAACGCACAATTCATCAGATTTAGAACGCTTCAAATCAATAGCGAACACGCCGGTCAAATAAAACGGCAGAAATAGTGATGTCATAAGAAGGATCAAAATTAAAAGAGCGAGTAGCATAGTCCCCGCATCTTAGAAAGAATTAACATTACCTTTGGCAAAGAATCATCATTCCCTTGATGCACCGTATTAGTGATTGCCGGATATTTAAATAGTCTCCCCCACTTCCTTGATCGGAGCAGATTGAGTACGGGTTTGTGTGATTGGTTTGTGCGGTAGCGAGTTCTCGTCATAGGCCAGACTCCGAGCTGACTGCCTGAACTTCACCTAAAGCTCCATTTAGTAGTTAGCTTGCTACTTTTTCAGTTGGCCCAGTGGCAATCAGCAGTATAGCCGAAAGGACACAGTTGACTGTCAACATGCCCTTATGGTGCTCTCTCCCAGGTTGCCCAAAATACAAAAATTCACTGAAGGAGTGAAATTCCACACATTGCGTGTAAACAACATACCGCAATGCCAAAAATGGTTGGCAACAATAAAAAACAAAGCATATAAATACACCGGTAGAAATATATAAAAATGGCCATGTTTGAAGCCAGCACTTTAATTGCTATTGACTTGTGGTTCTCCAGGCGGATTGGCACCGGGATCTTATCCTGCTGCTGACTGCATCTCCCTTCTCTGTCTCATCTCCTCTTCTGTAAACTCAAACATGTATGGCTGCAAGTCACCATCTAATATTGATGTTAAATCATCATAATCGTCCTCATGTTCTTGAACGGGAATCAGGGGCAGCCTGCACCGTTATAATAGAAGGCAATTTAGTTTGATAGATAGCTGGCTAAATAGGTAGTCACACAATAGCATACCCTTCCTGTTGCTTCAATGGAAACTCCTCCGAAAACACAGGGATTGGTGGAACGTCAAGAGAACATGAAGGTCGGCCCCCTTGCTTGCTTGTTGCTAGTCTTTTAGAAAAGTTACAGTGGGAGGAGTGTGTCTATCTTCTAATGTAGAGAACAATAGACACATTGTTGAACATGCCAAATGGCTCCTTAAGAAGAGGACAAACATATCTGTTTACATGTAGGTTTATACAGTGATCGTGATTGTACAGATTCTTTATGGATTGCAAAACTGGAAAGGTACATTCATTTTTAGGATTGAAAATCCAAACAATACACCCTCTGACCTCATTGGGTGTGCTTTCTCAGAATTGCATTATCAGTGTTCGGCATGTAGATCACCATTATGAAACTCCTCTCACTTGTCCAGTTGTTTATAATAAGAGGAGAATAATGAATTTGTTGTTATTGGGTGAAATTCCCCTTTAATGAATGGATGACAATGTCTTAAAATAATATTCAAGTTTTGTTTTAGAGAAACGCATACTGACATGTGCAGGCTGAGTTGCAGACACAGTACGTACATAATCATATAAAAACAACTTGGATTAAACAATTGATTAAACGGTGCAGAACTACATTGGCTCAAATTCCAGCTAATGGTATGCCACATTTCTCTCTCAAAAATGAATGCTAGCAACAGGATAATTACTTTGTTATCATCATGCCTTCTCTTCCGGCTGACCTTTAGGATTGGTTTATATTCTCCTCTGAATGTCTTTGATCCCAGGTTGCAAAAATGTGCCAATCTCCTGCCATGTCTAATTTGCATTAGGGTTAGGGTTAACTTGTGCAACTTTCGCTATGTGTTCACAAACAGGAAAACCTTGGAAATTTGTTTAATTGTTTTACATTTAGGCATAAAAGCCTAAAGCAAACAATAACAGATTGTTTCTGTTTTTAATGATTTGTTTGGTGACGAACTTGTTGGGTCAGTTCGAATTTGGTGTATTAAATTGGGGCTGACTGACAGCAAATTCCCGGGCTACTTTTCAAGACTCATGTCCCAACAAGACTTAGAAAAACGTATTAATGCATTTATTACAGGTAGGCTCGACAACTTTAATGGTGTCTTCGGGCATTCCTAAAAAATTTTTTTAAAGGACTGCAACTTATTAAAAATGCTCTAGCTAGACATTAAACAAAGACCTAAAAAATATGAACATATACACCAATTCTCAAATTACTACACTGGCTCCCTATGTGTCAGATAATTTATTTAAAAATTCTGTTACTCAAGTCAACTAATTTGGGGCCAAAATACATTACCGACAGTATGAACCTTCTAGGTCCTTCCCTTAAGTCACCTGGAGCAAAAATTTCTTAACCCTTCCCAAAGTAAAAAAAAAAGTGAAGCAGCTTATAACTGGAACAAACTTCTGGAAGATCTGATCTGTTGCTCCAAGCCTGACTGTACTGGATTGCATTTGGCTGAATGGTTCCTTTTTAAATTTTTATTTATTTTATAATTGTTTTGTTTGTCTTATATTTTTATATGTTCTGTATTGTGTAAATCTTGAATTGCCTATGAAATTTGCTATACAAATACATTTGATTTGATTTGAAAGTTCAAACACCAGAGTAAAGATGCACTGTATTTCGACTGAAATCGTCCTGAAAAAATATGACAGCGGAGCATTTCCACCCGTCTTCTTGTCTACCATTTTTTATGCGGACATGGACTTAAGCTACTCAAAGCAAAGCTTATGAATGTAAAGTGAAATTCCTTAGTTTCAGGAGATGCCTATGGTGTACATTGAGAGATCATGATTATAATCGTTATTGTTGTTTTATAGACCTATTGTACCAAGTAGGTCTATTCTATTACTCGAAACCTTTTTGATACATTTTCACACTAACTACTAAAACGATAACGTTTTCAGTGAAAAATGTATACAACCCTTTGGTAAAATATAAATTAGACGAGCAGCGCCTTATGTTCCAACAATTTCCTTTTATAAAAATATACAATAATCTAATATCTCCAATTGTTAAAATAATTGTATTTATGCAAGTGACTAGCAAACAATACCAGTGAATTATGTTAATTTACAAAAACATTGTGCACTGGTCTGGCATACATTTTTAATGCGGTCGTTGCAGCATCTTTCGGTTTAATATTTATGGTAATATTATTTTATTTTATTTCATTAAAAGGCTTTAGACAGCCAACACCTGTTCAAATAACATAATAGAGGGACAAAATAATGAATTAAAAACAAGTTAATAACGAACGTCCGTTCACTCATAATGATTTGATACCACGATTCAATAGTCGGCTTGAGGAAATCTCTTTAACTTCCATATTTTTTTTTGCCACTGGACATGCCTGGTTGACGTGCAATGTGTAGCCTATATGTCCCTGTCCGTGGCCATTTTTTTACACAGAAGTGTGTGATGTTCAGACAGTGTTTTCCCCATAGACACTTTAGTATTGAGCCTACCAACGACCAGACTAAGCATGGGTCTAGCCCAGGTCAGACCAAGTCAATCCATAGCGTTTAGCTAGAAAAACATCTCCATTAGATGTCTATTAGCGCTAATAGACGGCCATATCCAGTCATAATTAGTCCAGAAGGGACACAAAGGCGCCAGGATTTGAGATTGTTTCGAAATCCTCCACTTTCAGAAATGTTTGAAATAGATATTGAATTGTTTTCACATAGGCCGCCTAATGGGGAAAAAATGCAATTTCAAGATTGATTGTTTATGCCAATATTACTAAATTATTTAAAGAGACAATCCCACGACAAGCAATAGCCTACC
The DNA here is from genome assembly GCA_026901105.3 of Galaxias olidus. Lineage (NCBI taxonomy): Eukaryota > Metazoa > Chordata > Actinopteri > Galaxiiformes > Galaxiidae > Galaxias > Galaxias olidus. Next base: position 15,411 of record JAPMUY010002732.1, on the reverse strand, counting down.
TCAAGAAATGTTAAGAAGTTTAAGCTTACTTGCTTAACACAGGCATTAGCATGCACTTGCTTAATCATGCGCTTTGTCACTCAAATTTTCTCGTTGAATCAAGCCTGAAAGACATTTCATACTGCATACATCGAAATGTTCCGCTTAGTACCTCATTCAAGTAAAAAAGCGAGGAAATCGTAGTATTTTTTTTATGCTGGACATAGTTCCAGCTTTATATCATTTTTTTGTAGCCCTAAAATATTTAAATGATTAATTAATAAATCATTTTGGCTGCGTACATTTTCTAAGGAAAGCAGTCTACATTTATCACGTCTCCAGAACCACATTTTGATATTATTTTATCATTGAGTCATGACATGTGACGGCCTATCGAGCTCCATTCATTGCATTATTATTGCGATAAAGGCCTGCCACATAAATTACCACAATACAAAAGAACTTTCTGAACGTCACTGAATAAAGGTGTGAAATTAAGGTGTGAATATATAAATAGGCCTATACCTTTTTATTTATCAATCCACACGTTCGTTACTCAATGTTCTTAATAAATGCAGGCTTCTATTGCGCGACCCTTCTGGGTCCCAGAGTCGAGCAGGGTTAGATGTTGAGGTTTAAAACCAAAATGTGCTACTAAACTGTTGCATAAAGCCATAGGCTATAGTTGTAAATCTTAATTTCAATGGGCCTACTTCTAACCAATTGGGGAGACCAGGTATGGTTGTAACACTTTTTGCCTCAGCACCTGTAACTCACTGAATTTTTTAGCTAAGAGTTCTCAATTTTTTATACAAAGTACCCTCATTTGTTTACTACAAATGGCACCAATTAAACATCTGCAAGAATATCACGGACCATGTGAGTTGATGTCAAATGCATGGTGTTCCTTTGTTACAACTTATCCCGCTACCGACATGGCACAAAATGTCATTGATCAGGCTATTCCATATGCAGTGTTGTGCTAGTTACTGGAAATGTGTATTTAGTTACAGTTACTCGTTACCTCATTAAAAAGTAACTACGTTACTTTACCGATTACTCCCTTAAAAAAAGTAATGCGTTACTAGGGTAACTTTTGAGTTTCCCAATTTACCCAAACTGAGGTTTAGGCTTTGTTTTTAGGCTTTGTTTTTTTTATCCCACACTTCTAATTTGTGATCGTTCTGTGGTACTTTGTAGTAGCCAATAGGCCCCCTCCCTCTCGATATATACATATAGGTCTATTTTAAAACAGCAACACAAATAATAATCTAATGAACCATGAATTATCTACTAAGCTATGCATGAACCACACACAAAATATTTGTTCAACTTATTTATTCTAGCCTCAAATGGCCAACCCACAAGCCTGAAAGCTCATGGCATACATTCCCAGCTCGAAATAGAATTCCCGCATTCAAAGCGGACAAAATAAAGTGATTTAAGTTTCACAAAATGGTCAGCAATGAACGTTATTTAAGTTTAAAGTAACAACATATTTACCGTACTGTTTGTGTCCAAGCCACCCACCAGATCAGCCGAGCAAACTAAGTTTTGTTCAAGCTAGTACCGCTGCTGTGACGTTAGCTAGGTAAAGTTCATACTGGCTAACTTACAACTACAACCACTAAAGACATATCTTAGAAAACTTAGTAGTTACCACACTTTCCTCCAGAACCATACGTCTGAATTTAGAATGTATTTACTTTATGAAACATACTAAGGTAACACTACAGATTTAAACACATTATCAAACATTAAATAGCGAGTTGGCTGTAACCTTCTTACCCACGCGAATGAAATAACTTTTAAGGAGGACTATAGCCTTACAGAACGGTCCCGAACTGCACGCAATTACTGAAATATAAAGAAGAAAGAGTCACGTCTGAGCATAAACATTAAAGAGTGACCATGGCATGGAAAAAAATATTGTAACTAGTAAACGCCCCTTTTTAATTTTCAGTAACTGTAATTTAGTTTCTCAAATGTGAAGAATAATGCGTTATTTTTCTAGTTACCGCCAATAGTAGTGAAATTACTGTAATTTGTAACTTTGTAACGTGTTACTCCCAACACTGGCCATATCTGAATCTCTTGTTGGCGTGCATGCACTAGAAGCAGCTCACCGGGAGGTGCCGTTTGAGCCGTTTGAAAATGAGAGGGGATTGTATGTTTTTTCGAACGCCTTTACCACACCTGTAAGAACACCAATAAAATTTAGAGAATTTTGCACTTAATCTTCCATTGGGCTCTTTCCAAAGCATGAACATATTATGCTTTTGAAAATGTAGACCACAATTTAGACGAGTGTCTCGGTGATTCAAATTGGCTATATACTGGCTAAGCAAATAACTTATCAGATAAAGTCCAGGGATTGATGCAGGCCTAACCATATAGTCATTTTCATTACATTTATTTTGAGAAATTCAACAGAGCACTGATCTAAGATCTATGAATGCATGGTTCTAAATTCGGATTCATACAGATATATAGATATAAAATAGATAAATTATTATTATTCAATAAATATAGACCTAAATATGATATCATAACTTAATGACCTGTTTGAAGCATATGGTCTTCATTTGCTGGATAACAAGTCCAATCTTGAAATAATATGCTTGATTTTGTCCGAGCAGCCCGTAGTTTTACTAACACTGTTTTTATGTTTTTAAACCCGCTAGCTTGTATCACGATTCATGCTCTATGACTGAGTAGGCTATTCAATTTGGGTTAAACATAAAAAGTGAATTGCTAGATAAGTTTATAAAAATGTGTGTGCATCCCACCGTCCCAAGCCAGGAGTGCACAGATTTTGGTTTAGTGTTGCGTTCAAAACTTTGCCAAGACATGACAGACATCTTGTTCAATGAATAGGCCTATCCAAAGTTTCAAATATCAGACATTGGAAATTATTGATGTATTACATTTTATTGATGAATTAATATATGAAGAACATTTAAGAAATTACAAGGTATTAGCTTTCAAATAATATTGCACACTTTCTTATGACACTTGTCTTAAACTTCTTATTGGTTGTTCAATTTAGTTATGTCTTTATAGATTTTTTTAAACATTTTTATTTGAATATGATTTCATTTAAGATGTTCTGCTAAAATAGTAGGAGTATGTAAGTAAGCTGAACAATAGTTTAATAATTTAGCTGCTTATTGTTACTATTATGTTGTTCTGTAAAGATATAAATAACAAATAAAATAAATAAGCAAGGAGGAGCTATTTTGACTGGTTTATTGCCATATGTGCTTGTAGGCCTAAGCCTACTTTGTGATTATCTAAACTGTTTACATTGTGTTACTGTCCAGCTGTTTATCAATGCTTACCATCAACAAAATGTTATCCCCCCCCCCCCCCCCACTGAAATTTGTCCCAAAAAACACAAAAAAACGAGCCTATATATATAGCCTTATGCCTTGTTTCATTTCAAGTAAAAAAATATATATATATTTGTATATAGGCCTATGTATAAAACAATATAATCGGGGCCTATGTCTCGATTTAGGGAAGGCAACAAACGATTGACTGAGGGTGGGAATACAATTTTTTATTAAAGGAGGTATGTCCCTTAGATACATTTTATGATCATACAATTTATATGGTAAAAACGGGGGATTTCACCCAAGAAACTGAAGATATAGTATCATGGGTCCCACCAGCCCCCTGTGGAATATTGCTAGGTTTGCTTTTTTTTGGTCTTAGGGTTTTACAATGGCCATAACTTTAGGAAAACGTATACTCACCTGTAAAAACGGCCCTTGGATGGAAGTTAAAAATAGTATTATATTTGCCATCATTTAGATAGCTGCACAAATTTTGCATAAGGTGGCTACCTTATTTTTTCCCGTTGGTCTTAAGCCAAACCAGGCTGCCTTCAAGAATGAAATGCTTCATGATGTTGTCCTCGACCATCAAATCTGAAGTCACCATGTCTACTGGTCTGCCCTTCAGAAGGGAATGGGAGGGCTTCAGTTGGGAGGATGAAGGGAGGGCTAGGAAGTAATCATTGGCAGATGTTTTGGTATTACTTGGCCTGAGGAGAAAAATCCTTTTCCACACTAAGTAATCTATCATGTGTTTTTTAGCCTGCCGTTAAGGTACGGGTTAGATACTACAAACCTAATGAACCTAAACCTCACCTGGATAATATTCCTAAAAGGTCCCACAAGATTTTAAGGTGCATGGCACTCATGTTTTAATATGTTGACAATGCTACAGTATATGGCTTATTCCACACGATATTGTTTTCTATAACCTTGTTTTATCTGGCAAGTTAATCAGGTCCTAAGTCAAATATCAAACCATTACAGATCTACAATCTCTAATATTCAGATCCGTTAAAGGAGCATTTCTGGGTTGATTGCAATGTAGCTTAAAGCATAGACATATCATTATAAACTATAACTTTCTATAATTGTTTACAAAACTTTTAAAACAAAAATATTGCTCATTTAGTTTGTAACAAGATTGTTTGCAGCAGGCTCGTGGTAATTTATACCAATTGATAAGGGATTAGAAAATAACTTTGTTGCAGACCACAGTCCTGAACAACTTGTCTAGGCCACGCTTACTACAGTCGGTGTCTGTTTATATTATTTTATATTATATTATATTATATGACTAAACATTTCACAAATATTACATAATTTAGTACAGGCCTGGGCCTAGCGAATAGGCTAATACCAAAGTATTAAAAAAACAAGAAAATCTAGAGATAGGCGCTATCAATATTTTGAATAAGCTATATGCTGTTTCTTCACACAATGTACCATAAACGAAATGCAAAGGTATATAGACAGAAACAGTTAACGGACTAAAGGCTCCACTAGCTTTTCTCAAATACAACCAGAAGAGGACGTGCATATTCCTAGCCCTATAGCCGCATAGGCGCAAGCAACATCGAAGGCAGCCTGTTATCACAGATAATTCGTGCATAAAGGCCTAGTACAAATATGAAGGCACCTTCGTGCAAATCGTATGAAATGTTACTTTGCAGAAAAGCAAAAACAAAACCTGCCCCTAGGGGGAACATAACCAGGTATAATTGAACTGCTGCTTAGCAAGGTACGCCACAACGCATTCACGTTTACATAACCTTTTGACAACAATTTAAATTGTATGGTTGGCACTGTGATAGCCTACTACACATTTTGTAGTGATGGTATCATTGTAAACTGTCTAGAGTATACAGCAGTAGACGTGAGGTGAGAAGTCTCAGTGGTTGAATCCCTAAGGAGAACACGTTGCAACAGAAGGCATGGTAACATGGTTACATAATTTTTTTCTCTAACCTATAATATTCAGATGCCCAAACTAAAGTAAATTACTATTAAAATAGCCTAACTAAATGATCTAATAAAGTTAATATATTTTTGAGCTTTGGGGCGATCCGTACACCGGCCAAGTGCAGTAGTTTGGATGTCTGGTGTCTTGTCATCGTTAAGACCAAATTCTTGCCTATCTGATTGCATCTCTGACACGCCATACACCATACAACCTTCCCTCAGATGTCGGCTAACACTCATTATGCAAACTACATGACACGATATTTTGCGTCAGTTAGGGTATGACTTCCTTAATGGGTAAAATAATTTAGGTTTTTTGTCAGCCGGCCAAATTCCGAGTTACATGCTATAAAATATATTAATATTGAGACAGATTAGATTCTGCACATATTTCACCGTTTTAGTAAAAATAAATGTGATAGGCTTAAGCACGTGCGCTTTAATTATCTTTCAAATCAGTTTTATCTTGGGGTATAGGCCTATTTTTCGTGATTAAAGTGCTTAAACGTTTAAACGTCCATTTTTCGCACTGTCTAGATAAGGTTTAAGCTTAGTATTTGGGCAAGCATGTACAACAGCCTGGAAAAAACGTTGAACACAACTGTTTTTAGAGGCATGCTATCCCGAATGTCTGTGAGCGTCCGATAGCTGTCCCCCTCTGCCTGGCCTATCAACCTATCAACCTCGACGAGCGGCTTTTAATGTCAGAATCCACATTTCTCTCGGCTCCGGTCTGTCTGCTGCGCGTGTGATTCGACTAGGCGAGTAGATTGCCATAATTATCCAAAGGAATTCCAAACGCTGAGACCTATTTCTGTCCTGTATGTTTACGTCTTAGAGCTGTTCACTCTCAGTCTGATTACTCAAAACCGTATTAAGCAAGCTATTGGTTTAAAGAAAACTAGTTGCCTTAACTCTTCAAAGATCATAATATCGATTGACTATTGTTTAGTTGTAACTATACTGTCTTCATAATATAGGTAGAGTTTGACATTGTTTTACCCGCATGCAGGTTAACCTAAATGATTAACTAGTGATTATTCTCTGTCACTGTCGTAATGCTTATATAACCGTATATGTAGCCTATCGTAAACTCAAAACAGGATGCTTTGAAGGAAAAAATATGGTCAGTAAAACGTGAATATCACAAATCTGTCTGAGTAGATATTTAGCCTAGTTTTTGCTCTGATACTTAGCCTAGTCTGACTCAGAATGCTAAGTCGAAAGATCGTAAAGCAATTGGAAGCCAACCTAGGAAAGTAGCTGCAGCTCGATGAGCATCTCTGTTGACACACCTGACCGACCCGGCGCATAGCCTATAGGCCTATTCCTTTTAGACAAACCCGTTTACAATAACCTTAAAATAAATTAAGGTTTTCTAATTTGATCTTATTTTACGCCTATTTTTGTGTGCAATTTATGCTACAAGATTGCGACTTAAAAAGCACAGTGGTTTATTGAATTTAATTTATACATACAGATTTTACTTAGGCTACATTTTACGTCATGGTACCGAAGTGCTCTGAAGACCGTTGACTAAAACACCACAAAATACTGCACGCTACCACAACAGCTAAAACGTATCACTGCATCACAAGTTCACTAATATTTACAACATATAGAGACAGAGACGGAGAGAAAAAGAGCAACCAAAACTATATTACAAGATAACTGTACGCGATCATCATCACAGCTAAGTTCTACACACGTCCCTTACCACTGGAATCTCCCGTCTCTTCTTTGAAATGTAATAATTTCTCTTCAAATATTCTAAAGCTCAGAGTCAAAATTGCAAATAAATACTTCATTAAATAAAGTTGATTGTAAGTCTACACCTTCATCTGAGACATTTTCTGTGTGGACAGAGAGAGAAAAATCATTGTTTCAGTTCCAAAGCCCAGACGTGCTGAGGCCAGCCAGTGCGTCCCTTAGTTTTCTTATCGTTGCTGCTAGATGAGCTCTTCAACACTTCATTCTGTGGGAGACATAGTAGAATATTCAAGATTGAGAACACATGGCAGAGTCTTCGTTTATTTCAATAAAAATAAATCATTAAACTTTACTTGAAATAGAAAGGTTTTATTCTCAATCCATTCCACCTGTGGCTATTGGCTATTGCATTAATACATAAGCCTACCGTTCATAGCAATTAAATATGTAATCTGCCAGCTATTCTTATTCCTACATATTAAACATAAACGAATAATACAAGTTAAGACCAGATAACATCGTTTTAACATTGAACTTTTTTTTGACCTGCTAAGTAGGCTATGGTCATTTGGGATGTTCCGATGTTACGTAGATACCACTAATATTACTCCCCCTGCTTCTACTACTACTACTACTACCTCTAATAATGATCATAATAGCCTACTAATCAGCTCATGGTTAATACCATTACCAGCGTCGACAAAATACAAAATAAATAATATTTTTATACATAAATAGAGGCACATAGCACGGTCATAACCCTAGTAAAAAATCAAGTTCCTTTATTTTTTTTATTTGACAATTAAAAACAAAAATGTATATGCTATATCTTGTTATTCATATCTATTGCATATCAAAGAAAGTGCACACGTGCTTTATAGTTGTTCCTAGTTTCACAATCCACCACCGTCCACAAAATAAAACCCTGCCCTATCATCAGCTTAACCCTAACTACAGTCTAACCTAGTTAAAATATATCATTATATAATATACTAATATATTTCTTAATTTCTGTTTAATAGGGTTTTGCATAATACATTTGTGATAACGTATCACGTGCAGATGTGTGATGTTTCCTTACTAATTCTTTCTTCCTCCTTTCCTCTTTGGCGTCAGCCTTTTTGAAGTCGGCCTTAAAAGCCTCGGCCTCCCCGTTCTGCTCATCCTTTTCGAGGATGTCCATGAGGTAGGCGATGTAGCTGGTGGCCAGCCGGAGGGTTTTAATTTTTGACAACTTGGTGTCAGCGGGAACATTGGGGATGCATTCGCGCAACTCCGCAAATGCACTGTTGATACTCTGCGTCCTACGACGCTCTTTGCGGTTTGCCGTGGGTCGCCGTTTTATAGGGCGGGGTCCACCGTGCATCCCGAGGGGACCGCCGGTAACTATTCCAGGGACAATCCCGGGTCCATAGTGCGAGTGTTCCAATCCCCCAGGAGGAGCTCCGGTAGCGTACTCGGGACTGTAAGAGGGCGCCACACTGTAGTCTGGGGGAGACATCTCAGGGTGGCTGATTAACCAGCCATGGAAGTAGGGACTTTCCTCGTGACACCGGCTGGCAGCTGCCGCCGCTGCGAAGGAGTAGCCGTCGTGGTGCATCACCGGGTGGTGAGGAAAACCACCGACCAGACTCATCTTGACACACCGTATCTTCCCTCTCTCACACACACGCGCGCTCGCGCACGGACAATTAGACAACTTCACAACCACACTGCTCTCCCAAACACTACCAAAACAGAGCAAAATTTGCAGCGCCTCCCGTCTTAAAGGCAACAATCTCCAGATGTTCTCACGTTAAATATCTCCATTAAAATGTTCCCGCTCAAACCACACAAACTGGTTTGGATAATCCAAAATTGATTTCCAGATATCCTATTGAAAGCATTTTTTTTCTAAATTAACCTCCGTTTTGTTTTGAGGTTTTTAAAATTCAAAATGATAGTGCAAGTGACTTACAGTTAGACTACAGGCTTTCTTTTCCATTGTTTAAACACATAACCGCAAACAAAAACGATATTCCATCGAAATAAAAAAGTAATAATCTCACGACAAATCTTGTTGAGTTGGATCTACATCCGTGATGCATACAGCAGTTCGTTCTCCTCAGATTTGGGGATTTTCATCAACGAGATTCAAAGGCAAAATATAATCCGAAAGTGCATTTTTTATAATAGTCTATGTTGTTAAAGGACAATTTACAAAGAGCATGGGGTGATTCTAGTCAGCTCGGAAGGCAAAGTCAGTTCTAGTTAATTTTCCATGTCCATAATCCTACCTCATCTTTACTACCAGCACCAGTATTCTGTCGTCAGTGCAGCGAGGAACCAATGGCTGTGCAGAGAGGGAGGGCCATGCCTTTTACGGAAAGTTGTTTACCGGTAATACGTCAATTGTCCCACGAAATAGATAGAGGCCTATTAGTAGTCTGCGACCCCTTATTTGACGACACTCAGACTGTGAAAACCCTACACAAATGCAAGTCTTACTAATGTCAATGTATAACATGGTCAGCAATAGCCTACGATGGTAAATATTGAGACTTGGCCGATTTTACAGTCGTAAAATACGATGGGTTTGGGCCTGCAATCTATTTAAAAATGTTTGAACGCGGCATTTGCATAATCAAAACTATTCACATTTAAACGAGTGAGTAAACCTATTTTTCTTTTAACAGTCAATGCCTCCCGTAATCATTGTTTATTTAAACACACTACTGAACACCATATCGGGTCTAAGTTTACAGACTTAGAACCTAACATTATTTAGTAACCATTTGCCAATTTGGAGGGATTCTTGTGTCTAAAGATTAAAAGCCGTTGTAGGCAACAGGCTGAATTATGAAGAGATTGTTTGGGGTTAAAGGCAATCGATTATAATGATAATATTTCTACTGGACCAAAGTTCAAAGTATACAGTAGCCTACAGTTTTAATGATGAAATCTAACCCCCCCCCCCCCCCCCCCCCCCCCCCCCCCCAATCCGTAAATGTGCAAGATGAGCAAGGAATAGAATTACATAAAGTAAGGATAAAATAAAACCTGTTTTTAGCAATACCTTTATTTTTTTTATAAAGAGAGGTAGTGCAAATGCCATGAGCAATGGCGCGTCCTGCGGAGTACAAATTAGTAAAAATACAGACACTAAATTAGAACGCTTAGCCTATATTGCAACAACTGGTTTTACTTCATATCATCTATTACATCATACATTTTTTATCCAAATGGATCCATCTTTTATCCATCTTTTGTACTTTGTTGTTTGATCAATTTATAGGTTCACCAAATAAATGCAGATGTTCATTTAAGATGACTGTTTATGGGCATGGAAAAAAAATCTGAACGCTGAACTGATTTGACTCCACATACGTTTTCAGCGGGGAGAAAGCCATTAAAATAGGCTACACAATTATGAACATTTCTTAATTTCGTCAGTCAAAAAGCATATCCCTAAAGCTAATTAATGCGGTTTATTTTACAGAAACTCATGAACCCATCTGGTGATAGGGCGAAAAGATCTCCGTCACTCAAAGAGTGTAAAAAGGGACATGATTTATATTTGTTTAAACGTTATTAAGAGGTAGGGCGTTTATCGGAGCAGAGTAACATGTTAAAGATTTGTGTGTGATTTTCTGTCTATATTAGAGTATATTTGACCAATTCTTAAGTGTGTGAACTGTGAACGTATTACTGTGTATGCGTGGGGAGTATAATTAATAATAAATGGACAAACAGACTCCTGTGCTCTCTCTCTCTCTCTCTCTCTCTCTCAAATTTTTTAAAACCTTAAACACTGAAAACCGATACATGTTTCAAAATGGTTCGAAATGCTTTTCTGTAAAAAAATAGTAGTGGAGAAACAGTGGAATCATTGAATACACTTTTACTAATTACTGTATGAAAAACAATCTCAAACTTAGATAAAAACAAACAAATTCTAACAAAAAATCTTCCTCAACTGTCTTGAAATACAAAACCTTGTTCTCTACCATGACCCTCACACCACTTGAGACTAATTTCAGAACCTTGTGGTAATTTTTCAAATCTTTAGACATAAAACTCAAAACAGATCATCAAAATGCACTCTTTTCAAAACATTAAAACCTTTTTTTCAATTGCTTGGATACAGTTACATAAACCTAAGATAATTAGTTCAAAAAGACAGCATAATATCAAAGGTTTATCATTTCAAAATGCAATTCACAGATTACATTTGATTTGACTGTCCTTTCATTTCATGTATCTAACTAAGAATGAATAAAACTGCTCAAAATGATAACTACGTGTAATATTACTCCTGATGTATAGCTTTATGAACACTGTTAAACAATATTCTATGTTTAGATCATGACATTTCCATGTTAAAGAGATCCAAAGACAACCGTGGAACATGAACCATCTGGATGTAATATTTGATCACAATCCCCTACACTGTTTCTATGGTCCCGTGTACCACTATTCCAGACTAAGTTTACAGGTTTGACAGTATGCACATTGTAATGGATAATTTAAATCTATGACAGAAAATAACCAATTCATGAGAGGGAGAAACCATGAAAAGATCAAGTACAATTTTATTGATGACTAAAGAGTCTGAGTCAGAGTCTGTACACAGAGAAAATACTACAGTCAGATCAGTCTAACAACATAGTAAGTTCTGATTAGTTGACAAGGTTCTAATGAGTATATGGGTCTATAAGATAAACAATCATTTCATTGGACAAGATGGATCACATGTTCATAATCAGCATATCTAAAGACACGTACGCAGGAAACTTACGACATGACTTAATGTTATGACTTATACACAAAACTTCTAGTCTCAGTGTCTCCAAAAGGCACATATTATCTTTTTGGTGACCTGGCCTTCGCTCTGACCGTCCCCTCACTCCTGAACCACATCCCAGGCCGGAACATCCGCTAGGATGCCCAAATTTGGCCACAACAACATGCACACCCTTGTCTTGTTTGTTTTTTTAATACTGACAACTCGTTACTGATGATTGATTGTGGTACACACATTTAACTGATAATCACAAATATTACTGTAGTGTTCACTTACAACAACATAGCAACAACCTTGGAGCAGGTAGGTTATGCAGGTCATACTAGAGGTAGAAGTGAGACAAATAAGAGGAGGATGAAGAGGAGGAGGAGGAGGAAGAGGACATTGTGGTGAAAGGAATGACCGTATGCCTTATGAAAGGTGTTCGTGGACCTCAACTGAGAGGTGGTGTGAGGGTCATGGTAGAGAACAAGATTTTGTATTTCAAAACAGTCAGTTGAGGAAGATGTTTTTGTTTGAATTTGTTTGTTTTGGCCTAAGTTTGTGATTTTATTTCATACATTAAATACGTTTTATTTGAATATATAACTTAATGATTCCACTGTTTTATCTCTACTACTCCTTTTACAGTAAAATATTTTGAACAATATTGAAACATGTATCAAGTGTTTTATACTTCAATATCCATAGGATTGTACAAACAACTAAACAGTGAAACAGTTGTTATGTTGTGTGTGGGTGATTAAACTATTGTTCCTATGGTATTTCATCATGAGTTAGTTGTGTGAACCAATGATATTGAATTTGCAAGGTTTCTTCAACGATATGAATGCCAAATGCAAGATTTTTTCAGTGCTGATGCATGGTTTTGAGGGTTGCATCTATGGTTTTGAAAACTGACCTCAAGGTTGTGTTATTAGTGTCAAAGTGATTGTAAAAAAACTATAAGACATTATCAATGATGCATTGCTCCCAGGGGCGGATCTAGAAAATAATTAACGGTGTGGCGTTATTAGTGTTGAAGTGATTTAAAAAAAAAACTGTTACATAATTGTGCTAAATGTCATAAAAGCTATGATTTTATTAAAAGATATCCACGGCAGCTCATGGCAAAAACCTAAGACAAAAATAAAGGCTAAACTGCGATATCATGACCAAGCTGCTTAGCGAGATAAGACTAGTGCAAACAATCCCTGCGCTATAAAGCTGGGTGCATTTACATATAAACAATCACACTCTTAAAAATAAGGTCCTTAACGGAACAAAAAAGGGTTCTTTGGTTTGTAATCATAGGGGCACAATCGTTTGGTTGCACTTGGCAATGGTGCCAAAAAGTTCTATGTAGACCTTTATCAAAGGGTTCTTCATAGCACCTTTTAAGAACCAAATGGTTCTTGGCTTATGAAATATGTAGAACCTCATATGGTTCTAAGTGGAACCATTTCAGGACCTTTTTAATTACTGTGTGGCCCCATATTTGTATCCTTAAAGGTTCCATACAGCACCACATCACAGCCCCAAATGGTTCCATAAAGAATCACCAAATGTGACACTATTAAAACCTCAAACGGTTCTATGTTGCCCAAAACTGTTCAATATAGCCCCAAATTCAAAGTCTCAAATGGTTATATACCATACCACACACAAAAAACATTTTGGCTACATATAAAAACTGTAAAATCACCTGAATTGTCTAGTTAATTATTACTACTGCAACATTTGTATGTAAATGGAACATAAAATATGACATGTTCAAAGCATAGAAATACAAAGTGTAAGGGAAATCAAGAACAATTCTCTATTGACAAATATTTTCTAATAAATGTTAAATTACAATACAATCCCATTTTCAAATGTAAATTTTACATTGCAGTGCATCAATAAAAAAATGCAAAGACACCTGAAAAAAACATTTAATTGGAACACTTACAGAAAAACAGTAAAGGCAGTTTCACAAAGAAATATTTTCTGATGTTTGGGGACATTTTTAACAGTGTAGTCATTTTTAAGTGTAGATGACTATGAAAAAAGAAAAAAATATCATTCAATAAAAGTGTAAAGATACAAATACAAATGTTTGAGTTGTTGTTGAATTAAGGGTCACAGCAGTGTAACCAAGTTAAGGATCTTAAAATATAACAACAAACAGTTTAGTTACTGAAAAAAGGGCAACTCTTTTTACTGTCTTTTTTTTTTTAAGTGTTCACCAATGAGGAATTCCAAGAGACTCGTAAAAAATGCACCAAATTGTACTTAAACTAAGAAAACATTGATACATGCCAGTATTTAGATTGATAAATTGACTAGAAACAAGTAAACTGACTTTACTTTCCCAGATCTCTTGGTGGGTAAATGTTTTTGTTGGCTCTTTCAGATGGTCAAGCCCAAATAAAAAACACAGAGAAGATTCAATTCCATGGATAATTTCCTTACTTCCTTCAATGATGGATTTATGTTTGTGAAAGTGTGATGTACAATCCACCACTTCAGTGGTGGTCCTTGATGCAGCTTTTGGAAAATCTTTGGTTTCAGCATGGTGCTTGTGGTTTCTGGAAGATTGGGACAAAGGCAAAATGCGATCTGACGTTTGCTAAAATGTTTCAAATAGTCACTAAAACATAAAAAAAAACCTTAGCAGCATGACAATGAATAATGGCACAATTTTTGCGTTTGTTCAAATTAACCAACCGCTTTTGGAACTAACTACTAGCTAACCGTAATTTACTGACTAACTCCAAAAAATTACTTGGGTTAGCTAAAATTAACAAAAGCTTTTGCATACACACGTTAATTAAAGCAGCTGTATGTAGTTTCTGGATTTGGGAACCATTACCTTTTGCTTAGGGTAATTATTTTACCTAACCGTCGCAAAGAAGACAAGCAGAATGCTTGTGGTCACTGCATGTCGCTATCATGATCAATGACTATACTCCAAGTATGATATGCTCTTCCTGATTTAGTGACGTACTTCCTTGTGCCAAAAAGCAATTCGTCACAGTTTTGCGGGAGATCGTAACCGGTGGCAGACAAAATCTGTGTTAAATATGGAGACTTCAAGAGGACTCATGACGGTGATTTTTTCATTCTCCCATAGACATTACAATGTGCAAACTGTAGAAGGCTATTGAATATCCGTTAATACAAAAAGGTTGCATATAGCCGCTTTAAGTAAAACATAATACCGCTTATTTGACACTGCTTTGCTGCAACCAAAATTAGAATTTCTTTTATGACATAAAATAAAATAATTTTACCCTATCCAACACATTTTACAGTACCTAAGCACTTTAGCCATTTCTTTTGTGGATTCCCTCAGGATCTGTCTGTCTCCGACCGTTAAGCCGAAATTATCTCGTGCACTATCTAATAAAACAAAAAAGTGGTGTGTAACCCATTGAACCTCTGGAAATACTAAAGGTTCTAAATGGAACCATATGGTGCTATATGGGATCATTATCTTTTTATGGATCTATATGGTTCTACATGGAATCCCCTTAAGCAACCACTCTTGGTTCTATATGGACACTAGTGGTTATTTTATTTTGAATCATAATGTATATACCACTGCTCAAAAAAATTAAAGGAACACTTTTTAATCAGAGTATTGCATCAAATCAATTAAACTGCTGGGATATTGAT
>JAPMUY010002731.1:217500-225000 GCA_026901105.3 Galaxias olidus | reverse complement strand
CTCTGAATGTCCCAGCAGCTTAAGCTTTACGGCTCCACATGCAGCCCTGGCCCCCTGGGGCTTGCCCTGTGTGGCTCTGCGTCCCGCTGTGTGTAGGTGTGTGTGTGTGTGTGTGTGTGTGTGTGTGTGTGTTAATAACCAGGAGAGCCCCACCCCCTGCTGCTGCTACTTATTACGACAAACACCCCTCTGTGTTCTTTTTATCAGGAGAAAAGAAACAGGAGTGTGTAGAGGCCCGGAGCTGCAAGAATAAAGGGAAGAATAGAGGGACAGAAAGGAGGAGAAAAGTGGGGGGAGAAAAGGAAATTGAAAGATGAGAGAGAGAGAGAGAGAGAGAGAGAGAGAGAGAGGACTGAAGGACAGGGTGAGCCTCCAGCCAGCCTTCCATTCTCAGCGGGGACAGAGCTGCTCTCATCAGCTGCTGCTCCCATGTAGGAGGCTAGCAGAACACACACACACACACACACACACACCCTGCTGACGCACCAGCACACACACACACACACACACACACACCCTGCTGACGCACCAGCACACACACACACACACACACACACACACACACACACACACACTGCTGACACACCAACACACACACACACACACACACACACACACACACACACACACACACACACACACACACACACACACACACACACACACACACACACACACACACACACACACACACACACACACACACACACACACACACACACACACACGTCTGCGTGATCTGCAGGGTCCAGTCTCTTAAGGATGTCTTCTTAATGTAACAACAGCCCCGTCTCCTCTCTGTCTACAGTTAGTAGTCCTACCTTCTCCTCTCTGTCTACAGTTAGTAGTCCTACCTTCTCCTCTGTCTACAGTTGTTAGTCCTACCTTCTCCTCTCTGTCTACAGTTAGTAGTCCTACCTTCTCCTCTCTGTCTACAGTTGTTAGTCCTACCTTCTCCTCTGTCTACAGTTGTTAGTCCTACCTTCTCCTCTCTGTCTACAGTTAGTAGTCCTACCTTCTCCTCTCTGTCTACAGTTAGTAGTCCTACCTTCTCCTCTCTGTCTACAGTTAGTAGTCCTACCTTCTCCTCTCTGTCTACAGTTAGTAGTCCTACCTTCTCCTCTCTGTCTACAGTTGTTAGTCCTACCTTCTCCTCTCTGTCTACAGTTGTTAGTCCTACCTTCTCCTCTGTCTACAGTTAGTAGTCCTACCTTCTCCTCTCTGTCTACAGTTAGTAGTCCTACCTTCTCCTCTCTGTCTACAGTTAGTAGTCCTACCTTCTCCTCTCTGTCTACAGTTAGTAGTCCTACCTTCTCCTCTCTGTCTACAGTTGTTAGTCCTATTCCATCACTCCTCTTTTATATGTTCCCTCTTTCCTCAAGACTCAAGTCCTCTCAGTGCCTGTGTCTGTCTATGTGTGTGTGATAGAGTGTGTGTGTCTGTCTATGTGTGTGTGATAGAGTGTGTGTGTCTGTCTATGTGTGTGTGATAGAGTGTGTGTGTCTGTCTATGTGTGTGTGTGTGTGTGTGTGTGTGTGTGATCTCCAGACATTGTGCAGCCCCTCAGATCATTAGCAGGCTCCGTCCTGGGGTCTTTGTTCTTCTTCGAGAAGACAGTGCACACACACACACACACACACACACACACACACACACACACACACACACACACACACACACACACACACACACACACACACACACACACACACACACACACAAACCCAGTAGAGAAGACTGTGCTTTTAATGGCCTCTGAGCTGGGGGAACTATGCTGTCACTTCCATGTCCTCGTCGGGAGGCTAGCCCCTCTCCTGGCTCCAAGTCTGGGGTCCTTTCCCAGCCCGCTGTGGCAGCTGCACACACACACACACACACACACACACAAGCTCAAACCTGAACACAACAACACAAAGGCATGCACACAGGAACATGCTAGGATACAGCTGTTTGCATGTGCACACTTTCACACACAAAGTGTGCAGACTGTACAGCATGGCACCCTGGATGAAGAGAGGACACCATGACTAGAAACAGCCACTCTGGTCATACAGCAGGACATCACTATGTCTGCAGGGGGACACTCTGGTCATACAGCAGGACATCACTGTGTCTGCAGGGGGACACTCTGGTCATATAGCAGGACATCACTGTGTCTGCAGGGGGACACTCTGGTCATACAGCAGGACATCACTATGTCTGCAGGGGGACACTCTGGTCATACAGCAGGACATCACTATGTCTGCAGGGGGACACTCTGGTCATACAGCAGGACATCACTGTGTCTGCAGGGGGACACTCTGGTCATATAGCAGGACATCACTGTGTCTGCAGGGGGACACTCTGGTCATACAGCAGGACATCACTATGTCTGCAGGGGGACACTCTGGTCATATAGCAGGACATCACTGTGTCTGTCTGGGACACTCTGGTCATACAGCAGGACATCACTGTGTCTGCAGGGGGACACTCTGGTCATACAGCAGGACATCACTGTGTCTGTCTGGGACACTCTGGTCATACAGCAGGACATCACTGTGTCTGTCTGGGACACTCTGGTCATACAGCAGGACATCACTGTGTCTGCAGGGGGACACTCTGGTCATACAGCAGGACATCACTGTGTCTGCAGGGGGACACTCTGGTCATACAGCAGGACATCACTGTGTCTGTCTGGGACACTCTGGTCATACAGCAGGACATCACTGTGTCTGCAGGGGGACACTCTGGTCATACAGCAGGACATCACTGTGTCTGTCTGGGACACTCTGGTCATACAGCAGGACATCACTGTGTCTGTCTGGGACACTCTGGTCATATAGCAGGACATCACTGTGTCTGCAGGGGGACACTCTGGTCATACAGCAGGACATCACTGTGTCTGTCTGGGACACTCTGGTCATACAGCAGGACATCACTGTGTCTGCAGGGGGACACTCTGGTCATACAGCAGGACATCACTGTGTCTGTCTGGGACACTCTGGTCATACAGCAGGACATCACTGTGTCTGTCTGGGACACTCTGGTCATATAGCAGGACATCACTGTGTCTGTCTGGGACACTCTGGTCATACAGCAGGACATCACTGTGTCTGCAGGGGGACACTCTGGTCATACAGCAGGACATCACTGTGTCTGTCTGGGACACTCTGGTCATACAGCAGGACATCACTGTGTCTGCAGGGGGACACTCTGGTCATACAGCAGGACATCACTGTGTCTGCAGGGGGACGACATGGAAGGAAAGTGTGTGGAACCTAATAGCCGTCCACCGCGGCTAATGTTGGGCCTTGTTGGTACACGTTTCTGATTTGTAGCGGCCCGTGAAACTTGTTTCTGATTGGTAGTGGCCTGTCAAACTTGTTTCTGATTGGTAGTGGCCTGTCAAACTTGTTTCTGATTGGTAGTGGCCTGTCAAACTTGTTTCTGATTTGTAGTGGCCTGTCAAACTTGTTTCTGATTTGTAGTGGCCTGTCAAACTTGTTTCTGATTGGTAGTGGCCTGTCAAACTTGTTTCTGATTGGTAGTGGCCTGTCAAACTTGTTTCTGATTGGTAGTGGCCTGTCAAACTTGTTTCTGATTGGTAGTGGCCTGTCAAACTTGTTTCTGATTTGTAGTGGCCTGTCAAACTTGTTTCTGATTGGTAGTGGCCTGTCAAACTTGTTTCTGATTGGTAGTGGCCTGTCAAACTTGTTTCTGATTGGTAGTGGCCTGTCAAACTTGTTTCTGATTGGTAGTGGCCTGTCAAACTTGTTTCTGATTTGTAGTGGCCTGTCAAACTTGTTTCTGATTGGTAGTGGCCTGTCAAACTTGTTTCTGATTTGTAGTGGCCTGTCAAACTTGTTTCTGATTGGTAGTGGCCTGTCAAACTTGTTTCTGATTGGTAGTGGCCTGTCAAACTTGTTTCTGATTGGTAGTGGCCTGTCAAACTTGTTTCTGATTTGTAGTGGCCTGTCAAACTTGTTTCTGATTGGTAGTGGCCTGTCAAACTTGTTTCTGATTGGTAGTGGCCTGTCAAACTTGTTTCTGATTGGTAGTGGCCTGTCAAACTTGTTTCTGATTGGTAGTGGCCTGTCAAACTTGTTTCTGATTTGTAGTGGCCTGTCAAACTTGTTTCTGATTGGTAGTGGCCTGTCAAACTTGTTTCTGATTTGTAGTGGCCTGTCAAACTTGTTTCTGATTGGTAGTGGCCTGTCAAACTTGTTTCTGATTGGTAGTGGCCTGTCAAATTTAAGTACAACAGGCTGTGTTGTCGAAATGCCGTTTAGCACCAATTTGGACCGGTTTGGTGCAAGTGTCTCCAAGCCAGGCCAAGCCAGGCCAGTTGGGCCCAGTTGGGCCCAGTTGGGCGCGGCGGTGTGAATGTACCGGCTCAGGGTTGCTGGCGCTGCTTTAATGGAGGCCGTGCTGGGCTTGCCTCATTAAACCTAATCAGTGGTTGACCTCTTCATTGATCTCTGCCTTGCTTTGGCATGTGCGTCTCCCCTCTGTTGAGCATCCCAGGCCGTCATTACAGGATCAAAGCTCTCCTCCAAACACAACAAACAGCCAGAGATGAACGCCCCCCCCCCCCCCTTCACACAACTGTAATTATGTCCACAGATGAAACTCATTCGGTGTGTTGCGTTGGTATGAGGTGGGTTTTGTGTGTCGCTTTATTGACTGTGTTTGTGTGTGTGTGTGTGTGTGTGTGTCAGCAGCGAGAGCTGTGTTTGATGAGGGAGCCTCCATTGCCCCTTGGTCCTGTGGCTCCCACACACACACAAATCAATATTATATTTGCAGGCTACCTGATGGAGGGCGTACAATTCTGATAAATATGGGTTTGTTTTACAATGAAGGATGAGAATATGAGGCTAATTTAGTTAGTCTCTGTCTCTGTCTCTGTGTGTGTGTGTGTGTGTGTGTGTGTGTGTGAGAGAGAGAGCAGGTCACGGTGTGAGTAACCACCTCGACATTACTGGACAAGCCCTGTGTCCACTGCAGATATGGTGTCCCTCACTGCAGCAGTTTGTCAACCCCCTCCGAGCTGTATTTGCTCTCCTGTGTGTGTGTGTGTGTGTGTGTGTGTGTATCGATCAGACCCTGGAATGGAGAAAGGCCTGGACAGCAAATAAAATCAATGGCAGGGTTTTTCCCCCTCCAACTGGCTCTCGTTATCTGCAATGAATACAAAGCACATACTGTGTCACCCTCTGGACACACACGCACGCATACACACGCACGCACGCACGCACGCACGCACGCACGCACGCACGCACGCACGCACACACACACACACAGTCACCGTGAGATTCAAGCGTCAACTCCACCCTCTGCGGGTGAATGGATGCCCTGTGTAGGCCACACGGGACGCCCTCTAGGTCCATCAGTTGGACCCAGGCTCCATGCAGTGCTCCCTCTGCCACCTTCAACCTCCTCACAGTGAGGGAAGGAAAACAGGACCAAACATAGATCCACAACGGACACCATCACCAGGTGCTACACGTGAGGTGTGTGTTCTGGGCGGTGGTGGCGGAGGGTCCATGGGTGGAGCAGAGGGTGTGTGTGTGTGTGTGTGTGTGTGTGTGTGTTCCATGCTGAGTGACCTGCATGGCCGGTGTTGGGCTGGGACCGGCGTGTTCGTTCAGCCAGTCGGCCGCCCACCTCTGGCCTCAGGAGAAAAGCCTGCTTGTTTTTTTAATCTCTCTCTCTTTCTCCTTTTCTTTCTCTCTCTTGCTCTGTCTTTTTTCGTGTTTAAGAGTATTAGTTATGGGACTTGGGGAGGGATTCTCTATTGAGCTGTTTATTTATGGTGTGCAGTTTAAAGAAGATGGCCACGCTGGTCAGGATCAACTATCTATCTGGAGTAGCCAGGTCGGCCGTATGGAAACCAGACAGAAGTGTATGCCGGGGGCAGTGGATCCTGTCCAGGTGATCAGGGGGATGTTGGCTGCCCGTCTCAGGATCCAATCCAAATATTATAGACTGGCAAGGGACCTAACAACCTTTACTGAGCTGTGGGGACTGGGAATGTTTAGTATTAACAACTGTTTAAAGATGTTGGCTTTATAGTTTGTAAGTTAGTGGGCCTGTCGTTCTTACTATGGTTTCTCACTCTGTTCTCCTGTAACAGTCTGTTACTATGGTTTCTCTGTTCTCCTGTAACAGTCTGTTACTATGGTTTCTCACTCTGTTCTCCTGTAACAGTCTGTTACTATGGTTTCTCACTCTGTTCTCCTGTAACAGTCTGTTGCTATGGTTTCTCTGTTCTCCTGTAACAGTCTGTTACTATGGTTTCTCACTCTGTTCCCCTGTAACAGTCTGTTACTATGGTTTCTCACTCTGTTCCTCTGTAACAGTCTGTTACTATGGTTTCTCTGTTCCCCTGTAACAGTCTGTTACTATGGTTTCTCACTCTGTTCCCCTGTAACAGTCTGTTACTATGGTTTCTCACTCTGTTCTCCTGTAACAGTCTGTTACTATGGTTTCTCTGTTCTCCTGTAACAGTCTGTTACTATGGTTTCTCACTCTGTTCCCCTGTAACAGTCTGTTACTATGGTTTCTCACTCTGTTCTCCTGTAACAGTCTGTTACTATGGTTTCTCACTCTGTTCCCCTGTAACAGTCTGTTACTATGGTTTCTCTGTTCCCCTGTAACAGTCTGTTACTATGGTTTCTCACTCTGTTCCCCTGTAACAGTCTGTTACTATGGTTTCTCACTCTGTTCCCCTGTAACAGTCTGTTACTATGGTTTCTCTGTTCTCCTGTAACAGTCTGTTACTATGGTTTCTCACTCTGTTCCCCTGTAACAGTCTGTTACTATGGTTTCTCACTCTGTTCTCCTGTAACAGTCTGTTACTATGGTTTCTCACTCTGTTCCCCTGTAACAGTCTGTTACTATGGTTTCTCTGTTCCCCTGTAACAGTCTGTTACTATGGTTTCTCACTCTGTTCCCCTGTAACAGTCTGTTACTATGGTTTCTCACTCTGTTCCCCTGTAACAGTCTGTTACTATGGTTTCTCACTCTGTTCTCCTGTAACAGTCTGTTACTATGGTTTCTCACTCTGTTCTCCTGTAACAGTCTGTTACTATGGTTTCTCACGCTGTTCCCCTGTAACAGTCTGTTACTATGGTTTCTCTGTTCTCCTGTAACAGTCTGTTGCTATGGTTTCTCACTCTGTTCTCCTGTAACAGTCTGTTGCTATGGTTTCTCACTCTGTTCCCCTGTAACAGTCTGTTACTATGGTTTCTCACTCTGTTCCCCTGTAACAGTCTGTTACTATGGTTTCTCACTCTGTTCCCCTGTAACAGTCTGTTACTATGGTTTCTCACTCTGTTCCCCTGTAACAGTCTGTTACTATGGTTTCTCACTCTGTTCCCCTGTAACAGTCTGTTACTATGGTTTCTCACTCTGTTCCTCTGTAACAGTCTGTTACTCTGTTACTCTGTTTTTTTTAGGCTGTGTTAGTTTTGATTCTACACAGTTTAATTGTAAATAGTTTGTTTGGCTTGTTAAAGT
>JAPMUY010002731.1:205000-210000 GCA_026901105.3 Galaxias olidus | reverse complement strand
ACACACAGAGCCCAGTACACACAGAGCCCAGTACACACAGTACACAGAGCCCAGTACACACAGAGCCCAGTACACACAGAGTCCAGTGCAGGCAGTACACACAAAGCCCAGTACACACAGTACACACAGAGCCCAGTACACACAGTACACACAGAGCCCAGTACACACAGAGCCCAGTACACACAATACACAGAGCCCAGTACACACAGAGCCCAGTACACACAGTACACACAGAGCCCAGTACACACAGTACACACAGAGCCCAGTACACACAGTACACACAGAGCCCAGTACACACAGAGTCCAGTACACACAGTACACACAGCGCCCAGTACACACAGTACACACAGAGTCCAGTACACACAGAGCCCAGTACACACAGAGCCCAGTACACACAGTACACACAGAGCCCAGTACACACAGAGCCCAGTACACACAGAGTCCAGTGCACACAGAGCCCAGTACACACAGAGCCCAGTACACACAGTACACACAGTACACCCAGTACACACAGAGTCCAGTACACACAGAGCCCAGTACACACAGTACACACAGAGCCCAGTACACACAGAGCCCAGTACACACAGTACACACAGAGCCCAGTACACACAGTACACACAGAGTCCAGTACACACAGAGCCCAGTACACACAGTACACACAGAGCCCAGTACACACAGTACACACAGAGCCCAGTACACACAGAGCCCAGTACACACAGTACACACAGAGTCCAGTACACACAGTACACACAGAGCCCAGTACACACAGAGCCCAGTACACACAGTACACACAGAGCCCAGTACACACAGAGCCCAGTACACACAGTACACACAGTACACACAGAGTCCAGTGCAGGCTAGTCCAGTGCAGGCTAGTCCAGTGCAGGCTAGTCCAGCCAGACCCTCAGGTGTGTCCACTTCAAGCTCTTCTGGGTTGGATGCGCCACTTTGGGGTGTTAGCACGCAGCGTCGACCTCAGTCTAACATCTACCATGCCCCTCCTGCCTCTCACCCTCCTTATCTCTCCCCGATAGCAACAGGGTGATTAGTGAAGGGAAAACAGTGTCTTACAGGCAGACAGACCAGGACACACACCTACCTCCTCTGGAGACAGAGGGAGAAAGTGTTCAGACTATGTTGACTAAGGAAACCCGGCAGTCCTGTGTGGTCTGAAGGTCGCCACGTTCAGAGCTCCTTGGACTTTTTCCTGGACCACGCAAACCCTTTGACCGTACGGGCACCGCAGATCAGAAACAAACCGGATAGGGACAGGGAGTGATCCCCCCAGGCTGTTCCTTAGACCTACCCCACTCTAATGGACTCTCCCCCAACCCCACGGCAGGACCAGTGGACGAGGTGTCCTCCCAGTCCTCACAGAGAGAGTGTAGTGAGACACTGCCTAGCATTTAGGACGAGGTGTTCTCCCAGTCCTCACAGAGAGAGTGTAGGGAGACACTGCCTAGCATTTAGGACGAGGTGTCCTCCCAGTCCTCACAGAGAGAGTGTAGTGAGACACTGCCTAGCATTTAGGACGAGGGGTTCTCCCAGTCCTCAGAGAGAGTGTAGGGTGACACTGCCTAGCATTTAGGACGAGGTGTCCTCCCAGTCCTCAGAGAGAGAGTGTAGTGAGACACTGCCTAGCATTTAGGACGAGGGGTTCTCCCAGTCCTCACAGAGAGAGTGTAGGGAGACACTGCCCAGCGGTGAGGCCCGGAGCCCTAAGGTGCAGGCTGGACCAGCCTGTGAGGTGGCTGTCCTCCAGGCAGCGAGGCTGGGGCGAGGCCGGGGCGAGGCCGGGGCAACGGAGGCCTGGTCGAGAATTCCTGTCACGCCGTAATTGGTTTACCTGCTCCCCGTGTGTCTGCGTGTCGGCCAGGAGCAAAACAAATTACCTGGGAATGACCTCTCTGCGTCCCCTCCACTGTTCTCTGCCTCTTCCTCCCTCGCTACGCCTCCCCGCCTTCCCCCTCCCCTCGCTGCGGCTCTCTCTCTCTCTCTCTCTCTCTCTCTCTCTCTCTCTCTCTCTGCCTGTCTGGCTCAGCAGTGCGAGCGGAGGAGAATTGTTTAGAGCACTGGACCTTCTATGCTGGAGTCATACATTCATATGGGAGAGCCGTCTGGCATGGTGTTTCTGAAAGTAGGCGGAGGAAATTACAGGGTGCTTGGGCATACGTGTGTGTGTGTGTGTGTGTGTTTGTGTGTGTGTGTGTGTGTGTGTGTGTGCTTCTGTTAATATAAGCAGGTGGTCAAGATGGTGTCAACGTGTTGTGTGCCTCAAACATTCTGTATGTTCAGCTGCTTCCATTAGAGAAACACTCACACACACACACACACACACACACACACACACACACACACACACACACACAGACACAGACACACACACAGACACACACACATGCGATTGCGGGACATTTTGACAAGGGTGTTGAATTTTCCTGTGAAAGGTGCAGTAAAACACATTAGCCCTCACAGAATTGGCCTTTGTACTCGCTGTGCCAAATAGCACCCGTGTAGATTCTGCCGTTGCTGAAATGTAACAGTTGCATGGTGTTACACCATTAAGCTTTTCATGTTCACAGCGGGCCAAGGCTTTGTGCATTTCACTTTCTTACACGTACACACACTCCCACTCCCACACACACACACACACACACACACACACACACACACACACACACACACACACACACACACACACACACACACACACACACAATTACACAAAAACACACCACCGCCAGTCTGTTGCCGCTATTGAGCCGTAGACCTGCACATCCACCTGGACTTCAAGCAGCACTGTGGGTTACTCTGCTAACGCATCCTGTAGGGTCCTGCTTTCTACTCCTCCTCCAGTAAAAGAACTATAGTCCTTATTACGTACATCCTGGATATGCTCTTTGACATTTTCTCGAGGCTCTGTGGAATAGCACAATGGAACGAGGCAAAGGGAGAACAGTTTTGTCGACTGTGGTGTGTGTGTGTGTGTGTGTGTGTGTGTGTGTGTGTGTGCCTCCACTCACAGCCTCCTAATTGGAAATGAGACAGAGTGGTTTATATGGTTCATTGGATTTGTCGCATAAAAGATCAGAGGAAGAAAAATAAAAGTAGCCCAGCAGGACTCTGTTACCCAGCAGGACTCTGTTACCCAGCAGGACTCTGTGTTTAGCAGGACTCTGTGTTTAGCAGGACTCTGTTACCCAGCAGGACTCTGTGTTTAGCAGGACTCTGTTACCCAGCAGGACTCTGTTACCCAGCAGGACTCTGTGTTTAGCAGGACTCTGTTACCCAGCAGGACTCTGTGTTTAGCAGGACTCTGTTACCCAGCAGGACTCTGTTACCCAGCAGGACTCTGTGTTTAGCAGGACTCTGTTACCCAGCAGGACTCTGTTACCCAGCAGGACTCTGTTACCCAGCAGGACTCTGTGTTTAGCAGGACTCTGTTACCCAGCAGGACTCTGTTACCCAGCAGGACTCTGTGTTTAGCAGGACTCTGTTACCCAGCAGGACTCTGCTACCCAGCAGGACTCTGTGTTTAGCAGGACTCTGTTACCCAGCAGGACTCTGTTACCCAGCAGGACTCTGTGTTTAGCAGGACTCTGTTACCCAGCAGGACTCTGTTACCCAGCAGGACTCTGTGTTTAGCAGGACTCTGTTACCCAGCAGGACTCTGTTACCCAGCAGGACTCTGTGTTTAGCAGGACTCTGTTACCCAGCAGGACTCTGTTACCCAGCAGGACTCTGTGTTTAGCAGGACTCTGTTACCCAGCAGGACTCTGCTACCCAGCAGGACTCTGTGTTTAGCAGGACTCTGTTACCCAGCAGGACTCTGTTACCCAGCAGGACTCTGTGTTTAGCAGGACTCTGTTACCCAGCAGGACTCTGTTATCCAGCAGGACTCTGTTACCCAGCAGGACTCTGTTACCCAGCAGGACTCTGTGTTTAGCAGGACTCTGTTACCCAGCAGGACTCTGCTACCCAGCAGGACTCTGTGTTTAGCAGGACTCTGTTACCCAGCAGGACTCTGTTACCCAGCAGGACTCTGTGTTTAGCAGGACTCTGTTACCCAGCAGGACTCTGTTACCCAGCAGGACTCTGTGTTTAGCAGGACTCTGTTACCCAGCAGGACTCTGTTACCCAGCAGGACTCTGTGTTTAGCAGGACTCTGTTACCCAGCAGGACTCTGTGTTTAGCAGGACTCTGTTACCCAGCAGGACTCTGTTACCCAGCAGGACTCTGTTACCCAGCAGGACTCTGTGTTTAACAGGACTCTGTTACCCAGCAGGACTCTGTTACCCAGCAGGACTCTGTGTTTAGCAGGACTCTGTTACCCAGCAGGACTCTGTTACCCAGCAGGACTCTGTGTTTAGCAGGACTCTGTTACCCAGCAGGACTCTGTGTTCAGCAGGACTCTGTTACCCAGCAGGACTCTGTTACCCAGCAGGACTCTGTGTTTAGCAGGACTCTGTTACCCAGCAGGACTCTGTTACCCAGCAGGACTCTGTGTTTAGCAGGACTCTGTTATCCAGCAGGACTCTGTTACCCAGCAGGACTCTGTGTTTAGCAGGACTCTGTTACCCAACAGGACTCTGTTACCCAGCAGGACTCTGTGTTTAGCAGGACTCTGTTACCCAGCAGGACTCTGTTACCCAGCAGGACTCTGTGTTTAGCAGGACTCTGTTACCCAGCAGGACTCTGTTACCCAGCAGGACTCTGTGTTTAGCAGGACTCTGTGTTTAGCAGGACTCTGTTACCCAACAGGACTCTGTTACCCAGCAGGACTCTGTGTTTAGCAGGACTCTGTTACCCAGCAGGACTCTGTTACCCAGCAGGACTCTGTGTTTAGCAGGACTCTGTGTTTAGCAGGACTCTGTTACCCAGCAGGACTCTGTTACCCAGCAGGACTCTGTGTTTAGCAGGACTCTGTGTTTAGCAGGACTCTGTTACCCAGCAGGACTCTGTGTTTAGCAGGACTCTGTTACCCAGCAGGACTCTGTTAC
>JAPMUY010002731.1:175000-197500 GCA_026901105.3 Galaxias olidus | reverse complement strand
TCTCTGGCTCCCTCCCTCTGGCTCCCTCTTTCTCTCTCTCTCTCTCTCTCTCTCTCTGGCTCCCTCCCTCTCTCTCTCTCTCTCTCTCTCTGGCTCCCTCTTTCTCTCTCTCTCTCTCTCTCTCTCTCTCTCTCTCTCTCTCTCTCTCTCTCTCTCTCTCTCTGGCTCTCTCTCTCTCTCTCTCTCTCTCTCTCTCTCTCTCTCTCTCTCTCTCTCTCTCTCTCTCTCTCTCTCTCTCTCTCTCTTTCTCTCTCTCTCTCTCTCTCTCTCTAGGTAGAGAGGGTCGATGGAGGGTAACGTTGCTCTGTAGTGCGTTAGTGTTCTATGGAGCAGCCCTTGGGGTTGGGGGGTGCTGGTCCATTAGCAATGGGAGAGGGAGACACCTGCTGGCTGCTCCTCCACACTGCAGCTGATAAAGGGATCTGGAGGCTCTGGCCCTGGGCCCTATCTGGGGCCACGATGGCACTCTTAAGGTTAGCGGCCGTTGATCTCTGGACAGAGTGAGTGTGAGAGCGCGGGGCCTCCAGGCGGCTGAGTACAGCTTCCTGCTGCCTGGGTTACCCGTTGGGGGCCAGGTGGAGCTCACAGACCCTGTGCCACTGATCACTGTGCTGCCTGCTGCCTGGGTTACCCGTTGGGGGCCAGGTGGAGCTCACAGACCCTGTGCCACTGATCATTGTGCTGCATGGGTTACCTGTTGGGGGCCTGGTGGAGCTGACAGACCCTGTGCCACTGATCATTGTGCTGCCTGCTGCCTGGGTTACCCGTTGGGTAATTCCACCGTGCTGTGCTTCATCTCCATGGCTTAGTAACACACTCTTCGTTTGCCGAGTGTTCCTTTGAAGTCGTACCTGTGAGCCTCTTCGAGCTTTGTGTTTAGGTTCCCTTTTGTTCAGGCACTCGCGTGTGTGTGTGCGCGTGTGTGTGTGTGTGTGCACGTGTGTGCACGTGTGTGCGTGTGTGTGCGTGTGCGTGCGTGTGTGTGTGTGTGCGCGTGTGTGCGTGTGTGCGTGTGTGTGTGTGTGTGTGTGCGAGCGCGCCTCCTAAGACTGAAATGCACGGGAAGGTTCTCTGTGAAAGCCTCCTTCTCCTCCTGACTGAGCGACAGCGTGCGCCTCCCTCTCCTCCACCTCCTTCTCCTCCTGACTGAGCGACAGCGTGCGCCTCCCTCTCCTCCGCCTCCTTCTCCTCCTGACTGAGCGACAGCGTGCGCCTCCCTCTCCTCCGCCTCCCTCTCCTCCGCCTCCTTCTCCTCCTGACTGAGCGACAGCGTGCGCCTCCCTCTCCTCCGCCTCCTTCTCCTCCTGACTGAGCGGCAGCGTGCGCCTCCCTCTCCTCCGCCTCCTTCTCCTCCGCCTCCTTCTCCTCTCCTCCGCCTCCTTCTCCTCCGCCTCCTTCTCCTCCTGACTGAGCGGCAGCGTGCGCCTCCCTCTCCTCCGCCTCCTTCTCCTCCGCCTCCTTCTCCTCCTGACTGAGCGACAGCGTGCGCCTCCCTCTCCTCCGCCTCCTTCTCCTCCGCCTCCCTCTCCTCCGCCTCCCTCCCAGCAGGCCCTCCTGGTTAAGGGGAGTCTTTATCAGGAGCGAGCAGTGCCGGCTCCCCCCGCGTGATGGTGCGGGATTGGGGGGGGTCTCACTTCCTCCATTGTGTGCTGGAATGGAATGTGTGGGGGACAGGGGATTGACGGAGCAGCTAACTACGAGGATACCTATTAATCCCCCCCCCCCTCTTCCCTTCCTTTTGCTCTCTGTCAGAGCGACAGGACCAAATGAATTACCACGGCACGTGCGAGAGAGAGAGAGAGAGAGAGAGAGAGAGAGAGAGAGAGAGAGAGAGAGAGAGAGAGAGAGAGAGAGAGAGAGAGAGAGAGAGAGAGACGGAGAGGAGGAGAAAGTAGGCTGTATTTATCCCGCAGTGGGATGTGTAGTCGTAAATCAGTCGGCGGTGGCAGCCATGATAACCTTGGCAGCGAGGTGCTCCTCTTTAGAAGACAGATAATGGGCAGGATGATGTCATCGCCGGCTTGGGGGGGGGACCCCCAGCTCCTATGTGTGGGCCGGTAATTGGGGGCAGGAGCTTGGGTTGGACAGGCGGTTCCAAAAAAGTAACGGCACGCGTCAATTCTGTTGAACTTTCTGGGGTTTGGGGCCGTAGAAGGCGTTACAGCGGTGAATACACACGTTACTGTACAACACGGCCCTAAGAGAACCTGCTCGGAGTTTGCAGTGGAATTGCTTCATTCATTCACCTGTCTGGGAGCCACTGCCAACGGTGTTAGTGTTGCCATGCTCAGAGGCCTGGGGTCAGGTCCCCCGCCAGCCTGAGGTTAACCTGACTGTCTCTTTGTGTGTCTCCTGGTTCTGCAGAGCGGACACCCTTCATGGCGCGGAGGTGGTGACGGAGGGACCGCAGCCGTCAAAATGAACACCTTACCCTCCATGGACCGACACATCCAGCAGACCAACGACAGGCTGTTATGCATCAAACAGGTAACCCACACACTCTCTGTGTGTGTGTGTGTGTGTGTGTGTGTGTGTGTCTAAACCCAGCGTAGACAGGGTTCTGGAGGCAGAGAGGGAGACCTGTGTCCCTCTCGGTTCAGCTGCTGGGAACCCCCTACTCTCCTCTCATCACCTTATATGGCCATCTGCTAGTCTGCCCATTAGCTGCAGCCACACAGATATCAAGTTGCACGGGGAGAGGGAGAGAGAGAGAGAGGGGCGCGAGAGGGCGAGAGGGCGAGAGAGCGAGAGGGCGAGAGAGCGAGAGGGCGAGAGAGCGAGAGGGCGAGAGAGCGAGAGAGCGAGAGAGGGCGAGAGAGAGAGAGAGAGAGAGAGAGAGAGAGAGAGAGAGAGAGAGAGAGAGAGAGAGAGAGAGAGAGAGAGAGAGAGAGAGAGAGAGAGAGAGAGAGAGAGAGAGAGAAGGAAAAGCAAAGCCAAGGAGTGGCGTTTCTAAGCCCTTCTGAATGAGAGAGTCCAGAGGCTGGTGGAGTGACTGAAGAGCACAGAGCTAGCTCCCTGACCTGAGAGTCCCCTTGCTGTGGTCTGGAGCACACTGAAACAGACACACAGGACCTAGGGAAATCCAGACACACAGGACCTAGGGAAATCCAGACACACAGGACCTAGGGAAATCCAGACACACAGGACCTAGGGAAATCCAGACACACAGGACCTAGGGAAATCCAGACACACAGGACCTAGGGAAATCCAGACACACAGGCCTAAAGACAAGACATACAGACAGACATGCAGGCAGGCAGGCAGGCAGGCAGGCAGGCAGGCAGGCAGACAGACAGACAGACAGGCAGGCAGACAGGTAGACAGACAGACAGGCAGGCAGACAGGCAGGCAGGCAGACAGACAGACAGACAGACAGGCAGGCAGGCAGGCAGGCAGACAGACAGGCAGTGGTAATTTAGGGCCTCTGCTGTTCTGTCTGTGACATGTGCAGTAGCAGAATGTAGCAGCTCATCTGTCATCTACTTTCTCACTGGAGCTTTCTGGGCTAATTGTTTAAGAGTGGGAGTCTTTGTTTCCCTTAACTAAGATCTGACTGGCAGCCTGCCTACATGCTGGGGGTCTGGTTAGTTACTTAGTTTGTTGTGTGGGAGTGAGGTCCTGTGGTGACAGTTAATCATAGATACAGACAGCCTGGTGTTTGTCCATGATTATCTACGTTTATGTACCTGGATTTCTTCTGTTTTTGTCTTTCTGACATTTATGATTTTTACTGGCTTGGTTGCCAGCTCAAACTAATATTGCTGACGTACTGTAATGTGGCGGTTATTGCAACAGAGACAACATCCTTATGAGTCAATAATTGTTCATAGACTCATTGGGTAACAAAGTATCTCCACGTAAGTTGATGGATGCTTTTGATTAATTGCTAATAGACTGACTAAATACATTTCCCCTTCATAAAGGGGAGGATTATGGACTCAGCGAGCGTCTTACTGTGCTGTGATGACAGTCTTGTCAGAGAAACACATCTGACGTACTTATCTGGAATTATGAACAGAACAGGAGCTTTCCTTATCTGGAATAACGAACAGAACAGGAGCTTTCCTTATCTGGAATTATGAACAGAACAGGAGCTTTCCTTATCTGGAATAACGAACAGAACAGGAGCTTTCCTTATCTGGAATAAGGAACAGAACAGGAGCTTTCCTTATCTGGAATAAGGAACAGAACAGGAGCTTTCCTTATCTGGAATAAGGAACAGAACAGGAGCTTTCCTTATCTGGAATAAGGAACAGAACAGGAGCTTTCCTTATCTGGAATTATGAACAGAACAGGAGCTTTCCTTATCTGGAATAACGAACAGAACAGGAGCTTTTCTGCTGGTTGTATTCGTTCATGTAGGTGCAGCTTCAGTGGGGTGAGTGGAGGGGCTGTGACCACTCCTCTCTGCCTTCTGGTCCGGCAGTACAACGCCGTTGGCCCAGTGCCAGACAGCCAGGCTGGATAGAAAAGGCACAGAGCTGCCAAGCTGTTCCTCGCTACTTTTCTGCTCAGGCAGGTAGTGAACAGCCCAGTGGTCCCCAGGCTGGCTCCCAGCTGGCCAGGCTCAGCCAGGGCAGCCTCTCATCTTACAGGCCAGGGCCCACAGCCAGAGAGGTGGATTGCTGCTAGGCCGCATGCTGGCCCCTTCACACTGGCCCCTCTCTGTCTCCCTCTCTCTCCCTCTCTGTCTCCCTCTCTGTCTCCCTCTCTGCCTCCCTCTCTGCCTCCCTCTCTGCCTCCCTCTCTGCCTCCCTCTCTGTCTCCCTCTCTGTCTCCCTCTCTGCCTCCCTCTCTGCCTCCCTCTCTGCCTCCCTCTCTACCTCCCTCTCTGCCTCCCTCTCTGTCTCCCTCTCTACCTCCCTCTCTGCCTCCCTCTCTGTCTCCCTCTCTGCCTCCCTCTCTGTCTCATTTTCTGCCTCCCTTTCTGCCTCCCTCTCTGTCTCCCTCTCTGCCTCCCTTTCTGTCTCCCTCTCTGTCTCCCTCTCTGTCTCCCTCTCTGCCTCCCTTTCTGCCTCCCTCTCTGTCTCCCTCTCTGCCTCCCTTTCTGTCTCCCTCTCTGTCTCCCTCTCTGTCTCCCTCTCTGTCTCCCTCTCTGTCTCCCTTTCTGTCTCCCTCTCTGCCTCCCTTTCTGTCTCCCTCTCTCTCCCTCTCTGCACCTGTGGCTTTTCTGTTCATGTTGGGTTGAACTTTTTCAAGCTAAAGCATGCGTTGCCACAAACATTGAGTCACGCTGTCATCAAGCAAGTAAGTCTTATAAATGGAATGTGTGTGTGTGTGTGTGTGTGTGTGTGTGTGTGTGTGTGTGTGTGTGTGTGTGTGTGTGTGTGTGTGTGTGTGTGTGTGTGTGTGTGTGTGTGTGTGTGTGTGTGTGTGTGTTGTTCCACCAGCAGTAGTAGCTCTAGCCGTGTGACTGACAGCCCACAGTGTTAACTGGTCTCCCAGTGGAGGGCCAGATAAGACTCCCATCAAGCTGCAATAATGACATTATATCATTCATCTGGAACAGTCTCTAAAGCATCCTCCTCCTCCTCTCCTCTCCTCTCTTTCCATCATCTCTCTCTCACTGCCTCAGTCTTGTCTCTGTGAGAGCTAGGGGTCCACAGCTGCCTCCACAATGGGCTAATCTCCCCGTCACAAAAGATGAGTCATTAAAGGCTTCTCCAGCCAGTCATGATATCATTGGTGTTCTCAAGGATTTTCTCTGTGGGCGAACACAGAGCTGGCTGCCTGGCCAAGCCGCTGCCGACAGAGGCGCGGCGCTGGGCCCCCTCTCCCAGTGCCTTTGTCAGCCCACTCCAAAGGCTCCCTTTGACAAGCCTCACCTCTGCTGCCCCCTAAAGACAATGGCCTCTACCTCACCCGGCAAGGAGGCACAAAAACAGACGTTTCTCAGCCTCCGAGCGGAATAAGAAACGCTTTTAAGTGGGCTCAATCTCGTCGCCCGAACAAGACGTGGCGCCCATGCCATTTCAGAGCCATTAACCTCTCGAGCCAGGGAGAAAGAGAGTTTTAGACATGCCCATTGTGGCCCACCTCCCTGTGTGCAGACAGAGACCAGAGAGAGAGAGGGGGTGGAGGGGGACTGTGGATCCAGCACACACAAAGGTGCTAGGGCTTCTGTTTTGTCTTAGCCAGACAGCGGGCTCCTTCACCGTTTCCCAACAGGCCGGGGACGAGGAGAGTGGAGAGGAGATCAAACCAGGGATGAGGAGAGTAGAGAGGAGATCAAACCAGGGATGAGGAGAGGGGAGAGGAGATCAAACCAGGGATGAGGAGAGGGGAGAGGAGATCAAACCAGGGATGAGGAGAGGGGAGAGGAGATCAAACCAGGGATGAGGAGAGTAGAGAGGAGATCAAACCAGAGATGAGGAGAGGGGAGAGGAGATCAAACCAGGGATGAGGAGAGGAGAGATCAAACCAGGGATGAGGAGAGGAGAGAGGAGATCAAACCAGGGATGAGGATAGGGGAGAGGAGATCAAACCAGGGATGAGGAGAGGAGAGATCAAACCAGGGATGAGGACTGGAGAGATCAAACCAGGGATGAGGAGAGGAGAGGGGAGATCAATCCAGGGATGAGGAGAGGAGAGGAGAGGGGAGATCAATCCAGGGATGAGGAGAGGAGAGGGGAGATCAATCCAGGGACGAGGAGAGGAGAGAGGAGATCAAATGGACAGTGAGGAGGGAGCAGACCAGGGAATTTGTATTTAGTATTTTATATTGTGTTACTTCCCAAAATGACTTGCTGGGAAAATGTGTCTATAACTATACCGATATGTAGTGGTGTTTTATTATGAAGTCTAGTCTTTTATTATACCGATATGTTGTGGTGTTTTATTATGAAGTCTAGTCCTCTATTATACAGATATGTAGTGGTGTTTTATTATGAAGTCTAGTCCTCTATTATACTGATATGTAGTGGTGTTTTATTATGAAGTCTAGTCTTCTATTATACTGATATGTAGTGGTGTTTTATTACGAAGTCTAGTCCTCTATTATACTGATATGTAGTGGTGTTTTATTATGAAGTCTAGTCTTCTATTATACTGATATGTAGTGGTGTTTTATTACGAAGTCTTTTATTATACCGATATGTAGTGGTGTTTTATTATGAAGTCTAGTCTTTTATTATACTGATATGTAGTGGTGTATTATTATGAAGTCTAGTCTTTTATTATACCGATATGTAGTGGTGTTTTATTATGAAGTCTAGTCTTCGATTATACTGATATGTAGTGGTGTTTTATTATGAAGTCTAGTCTTCTATTACACCGATATGTAGTGGTGTTTTATTATGAAGTCTAGTCCTCTATTATACTGATATGTAGTGGTGTTTTATTATGAAGTCTAGTCCTCTATTATACTGATATGTAGTGGTGTTTTATTATGAAGTCTAGTCTTCTATTATACTGATATGTAGTGGTCTTTTATTATGAAGTATAGTCTTTTATTATACTGATATGTAGTGGTGTTTTATTATGAAGTCTAGTCTTTTATTATACCGATATGTTGTGGTGTTTTATTATGAAGTCTAGTCTTCTATTACACTGTCTGCTCTATGAACATGTCTACTGAATTTAACCGATTGTTCGTTATCCGTGTATGTTTTAGGATTATAATAATCTGTTTATTTGCATATGTCTTTTTCTTGTTCTTCTTCTTGCCAAACTACAGTTGTATTCAAGGATTAATTCCCGGTTTTGGTTCTGTCTCCGCAGCATCTACAGAACCCGTCCAACTTCCAGACGGCTGCCACAGAGCTGCTGGACTGGTGTGGAGACCCGCGGGCCTTCCAGAGGCCCTTTGAGCAGAGCCTCATGGGCTGTCTGACGGTACGACAGCTAGCCCCTGAGGCTCTTTCACCACATAGAAATTCAGTCTCCTACCAGAGAAAGAGGAAATACTTGGCTGGTGGGGTACTAAGTCATTTTTGTGGAATGAAGAAAAGCTAAAGACACCTGCACATTGGGTTGAGTTTAGTTCTGCTGAGATGAGTCTTCAAGAGACCTGACTTCTGACAGATTCTCCTTCCCAGGCACACATATACACAGGAACGTGAACGTGGACTGGGCATAGGTGCACCAATAACCCAAACGTGCACATCCGCAGCGTTATCGAAGTTTTCCCTTAGCTTTACATTAGCTTTACCTTAGCTGTAATTAAGTGAACTTTACCTTAGCTTTACCTTAGCTTTGCCTTAGCTTTGTCTTAGCTTTACATTAACTTTACATAAGCTAACTTTATCTTAGCTTTACATTAGCTTTGCATTAGCTGTACTTAAGCTAACTTTATCTTAGCTTCATCTTATCTTTACCTCAACTTTACCTTAGCTTTACCTTAGCTTTGCCTTAGCTTTGCCGTAGCTTTACATTAGCTATACATTAGCTAACTTTATCTTAGCTTCATCTTATCTTTACCTCAACTGTACCTTAGCTTTGCCTTAGCTTTACCTTAGCTTTGCCTTAGCATACAGCCTGTTTTTCATACTGAAAGTTGTTTCAGTTCATGAACTTGAAGCATTTTAAATTTATGAAAGGATTTGACCTGTAGTTTTGGCCCACTTCTCATGTGAACGGTACTTGTGTTCATATTTGTTGGTCAAGATGGACGCCAATACACTACTGAGCTTCTGGCAAAAGTTGGTGTGAGCGGGTCAGGCTGTTAAAGACCAGTGCCAGAGGTTGAACTTCTGGTCACATACTGGGCAATCCGTTCAGCTTGTCTGACACACACGCACACACTTTCTCACCTTCACAATCGGACACACACACACACACACACAGAGAGACACACACGGTAGGCAGACGGGTTAGCGGAAGCCAGAGAGACACTTAACCAGACCTCCCGGTAGCCAGTCACCCCTAGCAACCTTCTCCTTGCTCCACAGTTACACAGCACATCGATCAGGGCGCTGGGCCAGACACCAGCAGACCCGCACATGGTGTAGGGGCAAGACCGCACAGACACACACACACACACACACACACACACACACACACACACACACACACGCACACGCAGACTGGAGCGGACACACACACTGCTCATAACCACACAAACACCAAGCCCTAAACCCTTGAGCATCAAAATGGCTACTGAAGGTAGCTTATCAGAGCTCCCGTTAAAGATGAGCCTTTTGAAAATGAATGAAGGACCGTCTTCATCTGGAGAGGTTTTGTGAGTAAAGGGCCACAGGCTCATTAATGTGTAAATGAGAGGCAAAGCTTCTTACAGGCCTGATAAAGAGCTATAGATGGAGACCCCCCTCAGAGTCCCTCTAAGCAGCAGCCAAATAGCTCCCTCAGTCTGGGGGAACCCAAAGGCTTCTTGTTGGGGGAGTGACGGCCCTTAACTGAACCGCAGCCTCTTTGAAGCTGGTGTGTTTTTGTCATGTTTGGGGTGGATACCTCGCTGCGAAAGCCATTAAGATGATGTGCCTCCTTGTATGGAACTCCAACAAAGCCTGTATTGCAAAGTTCAGTTAGTTGATAGTGTACACAGACACACTAACACATTAAAACGCACACACACACACACACACACGTTAGTTCCTGCAGTGTAGCGTCCTGACCTTACCACCAGCTCCATATGGAGCTCATCCTCCACTGTCTATAAAGTAGCCAAACTCCAAATGTCGTAAAACATCGGCTGTCTTAACTGTCTGTGCTTCCGTGGAAGTCTCTATCTCTCATCTGACAGCTATGATGTTTCATGGGAACTGATTTACCACTTACGTCAATTCTGATGCTATGCGCTTTTCGTGTATTGTTTGAACAGTTACTGTTTACATACAGTAGTATATTAGCTCAGATAAGTCAAATTTGAAGGTACAGAAATGCTTTTGGCACAATATTATCCTCAGCTCTTTTATGGATAGTTCACATGAAAGAGATCCGTGAAGCCTCTGTCCACCATATAAAAGCCCTTCTGTCTGCATGGGTGTTCCTTTTGTCTGTCATTCAGAATCCCAACGCTGGGATGTTAATGGCCTACTAACCCTCCAACCCAGGCATTTGTTTCATTGAATTATATGACATGTAGGGCCAGTTGTGCGTTTCAAGAGGAGATTATGCTGGCAGAAAGATTAGGAGTGGAGACACTGATAAGCCCCTGTTGAATCTAAGCTAGCTTTTATGGCAAAAGCAGCCAGGCAGGAAATCAAACGACTGGCAGGAAAACACCGGAGTGACTGTCCTACGCGCCAGCAGCCCTGTCAGGTACTCAGAGTGAATGTTATTAACTGTCAGGTACTCAGAGTGAATGTTATTACCAGTCAGGTACTCAGAGTGAAGGTTATTACCTGTCAGGTACTCAGAGTGAAGGTTATTACCTGTCAGGTACTCAGAGCGAATGTTATTACCTGTCAGGTACTCAGAGTGAATGTTATTACCTGTCAGGTACTCAGAGTGAAGGTTATTACCTGTCAGGTACTCAGAGTGAAGGTTATTACCTGTCAGGTACTCAGAGTGAAGGTTATTACCAGCATCACTGCAGCCCTGTCAGGTACTCAGAGTGAATGTTATTACCAGCATCACTGCAGCCCTGTCAGGTACTCAGAGTGAATGTTATTACCTGTCAGGTACTCAGAGTTAATGTTATTACCTGTCAGGTACTCAGAGTGAATGTTATTACCAGTCAGGTACTCAGAGTGAATGTTATTACCTGTCAGGTACTCAGAGTGAATGTTATTACCACCAGCATCACTGCAGCCCTGTCAGGTACTCAGAGTGAATGTTATTACCAGTCAGGTACTCAGAGTGAATGTTATTACCAGTCAGGTACTCAGAGTGAATGTTATTACCAGTCAGGTACTCAGAGTGAATGTTATTACCTGTCAGGTACTCAGAGTGAATGTTATTACCAGTCAGGTACTCAGAGTGAATGTTATTACCTGTCAGGTACTCAGAGTGAATGTTATTACCTGTCAGGTACTCAGAGTGAATGTTATTACCAGTCAGGTACTCAGAGTGAATGTTATTACCTGTCAGGTACTCAGAGTGAATGTTATTACCTGTCAGGTACTCAGAGCGAATGCCCCTGGATGTTATTACCAGCATCACTGACTTTATCTCTTCTTCGGTCTTTGGACACATTATTTAAAAAGGGGCAACATAAACTACAACTACAAAAGAGTATGTTTGCTTTTGTTCTCTGTGATACAGCATGCAGTTAGCCTCGCCCTCTCACTCTATTAAAACAGCAGGTCAGTATGTGTCACTGAAGGTTCAGCAGGTCAGTAGGTGTCACTGAAGGTTCAGCGGGTCAGTAGGTGTCACTGAAGGTTCAGCGGGTCAGTATGTGTCACTGAAGGTTCAGCAGGTCAGTAGGTGTCACTGAAGGTTCAGCGGGTCAGTAGGTGTCACTGAAGGTTCAGCAGGTCAGTAGGTGTCACTGAAGGTTCAGCAGGTCAGTAGGTGTCACTGAAGGTTCAGCAGGTCAGTAGGTGTCACTGAAGGTTCAGCAGCTCAGTAGGTGTCACTGAAGGTTCAGCAGGTCAGTAGGTGTCACTGAAGGTTCAGTAGGTCAGTAGGTGTCACTGAAGGTTCAGCGGGTCAGTAGGTGTCACTGAAGGTTCAGCGGGTCAGTAGGTGTCACTGAAGGTTCAGCGGGTCAGTAGGTGTCACTGAAGGTTCAGCAGGTCAGTAGGTGTCACTGAAGGTTCAGCAGGTCAGTAGGATCCTCTCACCATGGGGCTGAAGGTGGTCTGATGTCTCCTGGATCCCCTCTAGCTGCTGTTGTCTCGCTCACACACGCTCCTGACTGACACTTTTAAAGGGAATGTGTGCTTTGGGATCAGAGCCTTTGCCTCTGTTGGCAGATAAAAAATAAACATAGGACTTTCCCGTTTAATAAGGATTCTGTTTAAGGTCTTTAGAGTTAGCTTTTTCTTAGCATCCCCTTTGAGGCTATCCTTAGTTAATGGAGGGGCCTGGGTTATGTCTTATAAATGTACTTCCATGGATTAACAGCAGATCCTGTTAAATCATTGTAGCTCATCCAGTACACATAACCTCAATGGTTCCGTAGAGAATGTGTCTGGCTCCTTGGTACTTTCACACCAACTACAGGTTGTTTAGAGGTGACCCAAGTCTCAACCTGATTGGTCGCTGCATAGCTCCTGTGCTTTGCCACCCTACATCTAACTTTTCCTCTGGTGCCTGCCTCTGATTCTGGACTGACCGCCAAAGCCCTCACCACTGATCCCTTGGTATTTCCCTGGGCTGTTCTTTGTGTTTGTGTTTGGATGAAGCCGTAGTAGTAAGCGATGGTTTACAATATCCCCTCCATTTCCTAGCCTGGACACTGCAACGGGATGTTTTCTTTGAATTTATAATTCGTTTATTTTTCATTCATAGGGAATCAATTCATCATAGTGCTGCTGCAGAAAGTCCCTATCAACTTAGTGGTTTTCTGAAATATTTTGGTCAAGCAGTTTGAGCAGAGGATTGGAGATCCTGGTCTCTAGGGCTGTGCACTGGGTATTCCACAGTAGAGGGGGAATGTCTAATATTTACAATCTTTTATGTTTAAGAATATACAAGTTACAGTGGTTTAATTCTTCCTCACTAGGTCCTGATGGGAAGAAAAAGGTCAATGGAGAATAAAACAATTACCCCTCTGCCCCCCTTTCTCTCTCTAACTCCCTCTCTCTTCCCTTCTCTTTCTCTCTCTCTCTTGCTTCCCTTCTCTCTCTCCGCTCTCTCTCTCTCCTTCTATCTCCCTCCCCCTGTCTCCATGTCCAGGTGGTGAGTCGTGTGGCGGCCCAGCAGGGGTATGACTTGGACCTAGGCTACCGGCTCCTGGCTGTATGTGCGGCCAACAGGGACAAGTTCACCCCCAAGTCGGCAGGTAAGAACTCCAGGACTCCCTCTGAGTGCTCCGTCCTACTTAGGGAATTATGTCTGCTCTCTGCAGTGGGTCACAAACTCGTTTCTGTTGGTTGATTTTCTGTAAATGCTCTCTTAATATGTCCATTGCTCATATCTGAGTCAAATAATTTCTGATTATGAACAATATGCTCCATGACAAAGCATTTAAAGAAAAGTGAAATAGGGTGTTTTAAATGGTGTGCATGCTATGCAGAGAGTCTCTAAATTTGGTTTTAGTAAGAAATCCTTTTTGTTATGTGTGTAAGATTTCTTGTCGCACTCACACATGGCGGTTGCCTTTCAGAATCTGCGGGGGTTGTGTTCATTTTCCCGTTTCACAAAGCGGCCAGACCTCAGACATCCCACGTATGCCCAAAGAGTATCTTACCGTCACATTATTTTTAGCAGCCATTAAAGTTTAATGTGCTATGGAGATGAGTGGGCCGGATGGCAGCTTCACAACTAAAGAGTCAACTCAACAGCTTTGTCAACACACACACACACACACACACCCACACACACAACCACACACTGACACACACACACCCACACACACACCCACACACACATGCATACGCACCCCACAGACAGAGAGCATAGTGCAGCAATGCTGTCCTCAGACACTTAGCCTTCAAATTCAATTCCCTCGATCCATAGTCCACTCGGGCTCAGCCAATCCGGCTCCAGTGTTCTGTTCTCGTGCATTTGTCAGTGAGATGTGGCTGGGCTGGATTGATGGATTGATGGATGGGTGGTGGAGGGGAAGTAGAGGTGTATTTGTATTTTCCTGACACAGGCCTTACAAAGCCATACTGACAACAAAGATTCACTGATAGGTATGTTACAGGTATGGGAGTAACCATGGTTACTGCAGGATTTTGGAAGTGGACTGTCTAACTCTTTATACCCTGTAATAAAACAAATATTTGAGCAAATTATTTAGGTTATGTCTTGAAAATATTCTGACACATTCATCCTTAAAATCTTTCTTTGAATTATGTATTTTGTTGTCAATTGTTGTTAGTCTTTAGCTTAGCATAGGCTACCATACATTTCATTTATTTTGCTAATGCTAATGTCCAAATTTGTATTATGTGGTTTTACTAGGATCTCTCATTAAACTAAATATAATACTGAAGGCAGTTCCTAAAAGCTGGCCTCTTGTTGAGAGGTGTCAGCAGCCAGCCAGCCAGCCAGACAGCCAGACAGACAGACAGCCAGACAGACAGACAGACAGACAGACAGACAGACATCAATATATATTGATGAGTGTATCCCTCTGCGTGTCTCCTAGTGCTGGTCTAATGCAATTGTTGTGCAGGTCTCATATTGTCTTTATGGTCCAAATCATCTCTAAGATCTAATAACCAACGAGACAGAGGAACGAGAAAAACAGATTCACTGACATACAGAGAGCGAGCGAGAGAGCGAGCGAGAGAGCGAGAGAGAGAGAGAGAGAGAGAGAGAGAGAGAGAGAGAGAGAGAGAGAGAAGGGGCGGAAAAAAAGATGGAGAGAACAAGGTAAAGATGCTCTTGTTTCAGGGGAGGCTGTTTACAAAGAGAGGACAAATGGGATATGTAGTGGAGTTTGGCAGATGGGAGGACGTAGAGATATGGTGCAGCCGGTCAGCCAGTCAGCCGGTCAGCCAGTCAGCCGGTCAGCCAGTCAGCCAGACAGACGGACAGACGGACAGAAACACAGGCAGATGTGACTTCGTGTTGGGCCAATGTGACTCACCCACTCAGCCGTCTCACCTCTGCTACGAAGGCGTCTGTCTGAGGAAGTAGACTGCAGGGCGACAGAGGGAGGACAGACTGAAGGAGAGAGAGAGAGAAGGAGAGAGAGAGAGAGAGAGAGAGAGAGAGAGAGAGAGAGGGACATGACCACACGGATGACAAATGCACTCACAGAAATGCATTAACAAAAACACAGAGAAACACACTCAGCCATGCCTCCTGACAAAGACAAAGCCCATTAGTCTGTGTGTATGTGTGTTTTTGTGTGCTGAGTGCGTGTGTTTGCGTGTTTGCGTGTGTTTTTGTGTGCTGAGTGCGTGTGTTTGCGTGTTTGCGTTTGTTTTTGTGTGCTGAGTGCGTGTGTTTGCGTGTTTGCGTGTGTGTTTTTGTGTGCTGAGTGCGTGTGTTTGCGTGTTTGCGTGTGTGTTTGTGTGTTTGCGTGTGTTTTTGTGTGCTGAGTGCGTGTGTTTGCGTGTTTGCGTGTGTTTTTGTGTGCTGAGTGTGTGTGTTTGCGTGTTTGCATGTGTGTTTTTGTGTGCTTGTGTGCGTGTTTGCGTGTCTTTTTTTGTGCTGAGTGCGTGTGTTTGCATGTGTGTTTTTGTGTGCTTGAGTGCGTGTGTTTGCGTGTGTGTTTTTGTGTGCTAAGTGCGTGTGTTCGCGTGTTTGTGTGTGATTGCGAGCAAGTGTGTACATGTGTTTGGGTGTGTGGTCATATGTCTGTCACCCGGTGTGTTTAGTTCCTGTTAGTATGTTGTTCGTATGTATGTTTTTCCTGTGCATGCGTGTGTGTGTGCGTGTGTGTGTGTAAAGTGCAGCCCCAGCACATCCCTCGACAGCCAGCTTGGCGACAGGAGGCAGCCCATCCGACACCCGAGAGCACAGACGAGGAGCGGGACTCTTTGATGCTCTCTCCCACCCTCCACTCTGCTGATCCATCACTCCTTAAGGAAATCAACC
Organism: Galaxias olidus; assembly: GCA_026901105.3. Classification (NCBI taxonomy): domain Eukaryota; kingdom Metazoa; phylum Chordata; class Actinopteri; order Galaxiiformes; family Galaxiidae; genus Galaxias; species Galaxias olidus. The sequence goes on along the minus strand of JAPMUY010002731.1, from coordinate 181,936 downwards.
GCACACACTGATCCAGTAACCAATCAAGTATTACGTTTTGAGGAAGGGCCTGTCTAGGTAAACCTATTGACCTACTGCTTCAGTACTGTAGGACAGTCGCTAGAGGTGCAAATAATTTGGTGCATATAGACACTACACTCTCCCTCTTTGTAGGGCCACTGGGAAACTTAATAAAAGTAATCAAACAATAGGCAGTTAGTCACAAAATAACAATGAATGTATTTCTGCACGCTTAAGTATTTTGTGTTTTAAATGGACAGACAGAGAGACAGCAGGCTGGCGGGGTGAGGATTGTGACCTCAGTCAGACTCAGGGATTAGCATGCTACGCTAATCTGGACTCAGCGGGTGAAGAGACACATCTCCTGTCAGAGCTAGCATTAGCCCTGTTAGCTCAGAGCTTTAGCTGGACCACAATTCATCTGTTTAGCACGCCACGCCTACCTAGTTAGTTGGCATGCTATTGTGCCACATACTTACTGTAAGCAATCACATTTTTAGGACTTGGATGTGATATGTACAGTACTGCAGATAATGTAAATTCTATTTGCATTGCACAGGCACTTAATGTGCAAGAGAATTCAGGACAAGAAAGTCACTTTTAATACTGTACTTGAAGGTGCAAGGGTTTTACCGATTATAGCGGGGCTGCTAACCGAGTTTGACACAATGAAACAACACCTGGGCCCTAAGCACAGAGCCTAATGGTGGGCTGCCAGTGAGTGTTTGTTTGTTATCCTAGATGCCTCTGTAATTAATTTGCATAGATGGCAAGACGTTTGCTAGATAACTTCACGTTAACTCTGAGCAGAACTGGTTTGCCCCTCGTAAGACTCATTAGATGACTGTTTTAAGGCTGCCCTTCTTAGACAAGCTACCCTGATCCGTGTTGGACCGCGATCAGGTTTGATTGACAACACTCCAGGTCAGAACAGGATAGCTGTGGTCCTGTAAAAATAATCTGGAACCAGCTTGTCTTTTAAACCCTGAGATTTTACTGTTGACTCAGTGATGGCAGTTTATTTAAGTTTTCCCAACATGTTGGCTCACTTTCAGATATGTGAAAAGCTCACACTTGTACAGTTTTGGAGAAGGTGTGACTCAGAATCCTTTTGTTTGAAAGTTAAAGTATTCCTTTCTTTAACATGTCGTGACATGTTGTTGTGGCTGGAATGGTTGACGTTCCTCTCAAAGGTGGCTTGAAGTGTAGAAGCCGATCTGTTCCTCTTATTTATTTACATGAAGTCCATAGGCCTAAAGCAGCTACGCATTTGTCTTATCGTCTCCATGCTGGGACTCTTCCTGAAGAACCAGTCTGTGGTCATGCAAAGATATACAGGGTTTGGTTGGTGTTCTTAGGTAACAGGGAACCAGCCTGTGGTCATGCAAAGCTGTACAGGGTTTGGTTGGTGTTCTTAGTTAACAGGTAACCAGCCTGTGGTCATGCAAAGCGTATGCAGGGTTTGGTTGGTGTTCTTAGTTAACAGGTAACCAGCCTGTGGTCATGCAAAGCGTATGCAGGGTTTGGTTGGTGTTTTAGTTAACAGGTAACCAGCCTGTGGTCATGCAAAGCGTATGCAGGGTTTGGTTGGTGTTCTTAGTTAACAGGTAACCAGCCTGTGGTCATGCAAAGCGTATGCAGGGTTTGGTTGGTGTTTTAGTTAACAGGTAACCAGCCTGTGGTCATGCAAAGCGTATGCAGGGTTTGGTTGGTGTTTTAGTTAACAGGTAACCAGCCTGTGGTCATGCAAAGCGTATGCAGGGTTTGGTTGGTGTTTTAGTTAACAGGTAACCAGCCTGTGGTCATGCAAAGCGTATGCAGGGTTTGGTTGGTGTTTTAGTTAACAGGTAACCAGCCTGTGGTCATGCAAAGCGTATGCAGGGTTTGGTTGGTGTTTTAGTTAACAGGTAACCAGCCTGTGGTCATGCAAAGCGTATGCAGGGTTTGGTTGGTGTTTTAGTTAACAGGTAACCAGCCTGTGGTCATGCAAAGCTATACAGGGTTTGGTTGGTGTTTTAGTTAACAGGTAACCAGCCTGTGGTCATGCAAAGCGTATGCAGGGTTTGGTTGGTGTTTTAGTTAACAGGTAACCAGCCTGTGGTCATGCAAAGCGTATGCAGGGTTTGGTTGGTGTTTTAGTTAACAGGCAACCAGCCTGTGGTCATGCAAAGCGTATGCAGGGTTTGGTTGGTGTTCTTAGTTAACAGGTAACCAGCCTGTGGTCATGCAAAGCTGTACAGGGTTTGGTTGGTGTTCTTAGTTAACAGGTAACCAGCCTGTGGTCATGCAAAGCTGTACAGGGTTTGGTTGGCCTGTTAAAAGGAAACTGCCTGTCAGCTTTTGAAATGTATCAGTGTTGTCCCCTCTTCACCTTCCTGAGTACGTTGTCCCCTCTTCACCTTCCTGAGTATGTTGTCCCCTCTTCACCTTCCTGAGTATGTTGCTTTCACCTTCTTTTTGATCTTTGGGTTAACTACCAGACATCTTTTTAACTGTTACTTAGACGCTAAATTATTTGATATTAGTACATTATATTTATCTGTATCACATAAATACAGGAAGAGGATATATGTTTTGATAAGAGATGAAAGTATGACCTGATTTAGAAAGGTGACATGGGAGAGCGGGCACCAGTTTGCATGTTGAGAGGAGAGAAATTAGCGCCTGCTGCTTGTGACAGTGAGGAATGTTCCGGCAGGGCTGTGGAATGTTGTCAGCGCTGCGTAAATCAACCAAGTGTGCTCACTGGGCAATCTGGTGTTGCACGTCTGGAAAGCAACCTCTCAGCCATGTCAATGCTGACAGATCACTTCCAGGGCTTGGCCATAACTCACACAGGCCTTCTGAAAAAAGTGTGTGCGCTCACACACTAACACACACACACACACACACACACACACACACACACACACACACACACACACAGACCGACATCTGTAGCAAGAAGCTGATGTTGGTATCTCTATTAAACTCTATTGAGATCTCAGCAATAAAACAGCAAAACATGGCGACTCAGTGTATTCTTCAGAGAAACCTTATTCAATTTCATGTTGGGAAAAAAAGATGAGAAACTGCCAGGGGTGAAATTACGACTATCATCTATTGACTTGTTTCTTTAGGTCATGAAACTTCAGCTGAGTTTTAAGCATCGCACTATGGTTTAGAAGTGGCTTAGTGTCCCTGGTGAATTTGATGCCTGATCGATCAGCGGTGCTCTCAGTTCCCTGTGTGTTTTACCTCTTCACTCCGTTTCTGAACCTTCTGTAACAACGTTAGGAACACTCGTTTCTGAACCTTCTGTAACAACGTTAGGAACACTCGTTTCTGAACCTTCTGTTACAACGTTAGGAACACTCGTTTCTGAACCTTCTGTTACAACGTTAGGAACACTCGTTTCTGAACCTTCTGTAACAACGTTAGGAACACTCGTTTCTGAACCTTCTGTAACAACGTTAGGAACACTCGTTTCTGAACCTTCTGTAACAACGTTAGGAACACTCGTTTCTGAACCTTCTGTAACAACGTTAGGAACACTCGTTTCTGAACCTTCTGTAACAACGTTAGGAACACTCGTTTCTGAACCTTCTGTAACAACGTTAGGAACACTCGTTTCTGAACCTTCTGTAACAACGTTAGGAACACTCGTTTCTGAGCCTTCTGTAACAACGTTAGGAACACTCGTTTCTGTGAATGCTGTGACTCATCTGATGTTTCTTTGTCCTCCTCAATCCCTCCAGGTCTTTCTTTTCCCGCGATCTTGACGTGCGTTATTAGGTGTAATCCCTCTGATCAATCCAGCAGGGGAATGTAGACACGGGTCTCCTCCTGGCCTCTGACCCAATCAACCTTACAGAGTTTTATATTTCATTAGTGCCGAGTGAGAGTGGCAGCTGCATTATTAACAGGATGCTGCCGCTGCCTGGGTTATTTTTAGTGGGCTTAGGACATCTCTGCCAATCTCCATCTCTGATGATGAAACCCAAGTGCAACTCCCAGCTATCTCCTTCAACCTTGCCACTGTGAAACTAAATGGCCGGCAGAAAGTTATCCCCAACGGCCTCTGCTTCCTGCTGCCCTGATGTTTCAAATCTGAAATATTTTTTTTGGTATTGTGATCAGACGTGGATTGCTTGTGTAAATCTTACAGCCAAACGAGAATCACACCTCCCTATCACTTCCTGTATGCAGGTGCACGTACGTGTTCCAATGCTTAGTCGATTCTGCATGACCTAAATCCACCTCTTATTAGACATACATTTAGATGATCCTTACACAACTCATACGTCGTTATCACAACTTGTCGTTATCCTAGCGTTTTAGTCCTATTGACTTATGACGTTTAGAGAGGACTAGGAAACACCAAGAAAGGGCCCAGACTAAAGCTCCTTTCTCTCTGATATTGGCTAGGAGCAGATTGATCTGCATAGTCTGATAGTAACCCCCCGTACATCAGGTTCTGTCTCTGATGTGCTGGCCTTCAGCCAGGAAACACAAGGCTCAGTCCCGCCTCTTTTAGCTTTGCAGTCTGAGTCAGTCGCACATTTCTCTCTATCTTCTCCTTACATCCTGGCACTATGGTTTTAAATGCCTGCGTGCATGGTGCATAGTCTAATAGCAACCCCCCCCCCCCACCCTGCATGGTGCATAGTCTAATAGCAACCCCCCCCCCCCAACACCCTGCATGGTGCATAGTCTAATAGCAACCCCCCCCCCACCCTGCATGGTGCATAGTCTATTAGCAACCCCCCCACCCTGCATGGTGCATAGTCTAATAGCAACCCCCCCCCCCCCCACCCTGCATGGTGCATAGTCTAATAGCAACCCCCCCCACCCCGCATGGTGCATAGTCTAATAGCAACCCCCCCCCCCCCCCCCCACCCTGCATGGTGCATAGTCTAACAGCAACCCCCCCCCCCTGCATGGTGCATAGTCTAATAGCAACCCCCCCCCCCCACCCTGCATGGTGCATAGTCTAATAGCAACCCCCCCCCCCCCCACCCTGCATGGTGCATAGTCTAATAGCAACCCCCCCCACCCTGCATGGTGCATAGTCTAATAGCAACCCCCCCCCCCCCCCCCCCCACACCCTGCATGGTGCATAGTCTAATAGAAACCCCCCCACCCTGCATGGTGCATAGTCTAATAGCAACCCCCCCCCCCACCCCCCTCCACCCTGCATGGTGCATAGTCTGATAGTACCCCCCCCCCACCCCCCCCCCGCCCTGCATGGTGCATAGTCTAATAGCAACCCCCCCCACCCGACATGGTGCATAGTCTAATAGCAACCCCCCCCACCCTGCATGGTGCATAGTCTAATAGCAACCCCCCCCCACCCTGCATGGTGCTTTGTGTAATTGCAACCCCCCCCCCCCCCACACCCTGCATGGTGCATAGTCTAATAGCAACCCCCCCCCCCCAACACCCTGCATGGTGCATAGTCTAATAGCAACCCCCCCCCCCCCCCCCCTCCACCCTGCATGGTGCATAGTCTGATAGTACCCCCCCCACCCCCCCCGCCCGGCATGGTGCATAGTCTAATAGCAACCCCCCCCTCACCCGACATGGTGCATAGTCTAATAGCAACCCCCCCCCCACACCCTGCATGGTGCATAGTCTGATAGTAACCCCCCCCCTGCATGGTGCATAGTCTGATAGTAACCCCCCCACCCTGCATGGTGCATAGACTGATAGTAAACCCCCCACCCTGCATGGTGCATAGTCTGATAGTAACCCCCCCCCTGCATGGTGCATAGTCTGATAGTAACCCCCCCACCCTGCATGGTGCATAGACTGATAGTAAACCCCCCACCCTGCATGGTGCATAGTCTGATAGTAACCCCCCCCCCCCCCCTCACCCGGCATGGTGCATAGTCTGATAGTAACCCCCCTCACCCGGCATGGTGCATAGTCTGATAGTAACCCCCCCCATCCGGCATGGTGCATAGTCTGATAGTAACCCCCCCCATCCGGCATGGTGCATAGTCTGATAGTAACCCCCCCCATCCGGCATGGTGCATAGTCTGATAGTAACCCCCCCCATCTGGCATGGTGCATAGTCTGATAGTAAACCCCCCCACCCGGCATGGTGCTTAGTGTGATATTAACCCCCCCCCCCCCCCTCACCCGGCATGGTGCATAGTCTGATAGTAACCCCCCTCCCCCGGCATGGTGCATAGTCGGATAGTACCCCCCCCCCATCCGACATGGTGCATAGTCTGATAGTAACCCCCCCCATCCGGCATGGTGCATAGTCTGATAGTAACCCCCCCCATCTGGCATGGTGCATAGTCTGATAGTAAACCCCCCATCCGGCATGGTGCATAGTCTGATAGTAACCCCCCCCATCCGGCATGGTGCATTGTCTGATAGTAACCCCCCCCCCCCCTCACCCGGCATGGTGCATAGTCTGATAGTAACCCCCCTCACCCGGCATGGTGCATAGTCGGATAGTACCCCCCCCCATCCGACATGGTGCATAGTCTGATAGTAACCCCCCTCACCCGGCATGGTGCATAGCGTGTGCAGTCAATTATCTTTAGTGTGTGTCTGCTTGGTCTGAGGGTGTCCACTAACAGGGAGCTCTGGACAGACTGCCACACAGAGTAGAGCTGCAGCTGACCAGCGGGAGAGGAGGATCCCCTCCTTATCTCTCTGCTCCTCCCAAGTGCTCTCCATCTTGATCTCCTCCTCTCTGCTCAGCCGTCTCCCCCCGCCCCCTACATCTGGTGTCTTTTCTGCTTCCTCTCTCTTTTTCTTATCTCCCTCCCTCCCTCCCTCTCACGTTCTCCTCTTTTTCTCCTTTACTCCCTTCTTCCTTGTTTATTTCTTCCCTCCTTTTCTCTCTCCGTCCCCTCTGCATCCAAGGCCTCTTCACTCTTTCCCTCCCTCCCTCCCTCCCTTCCTCCCTCCTTCCCTGCTGTCGTCCCCGTAGTGTTT
>JAPMUY010002731.1:137500-172500 GCA_026901105.3 Galaxias olidus | reverse complement strand
CTGTATGGTGTGGTAGTGTGGCTGTATGGTGTGGTAGTGTGGCTGTATGGTGTGGTAGTGTGGCTGTATGGTGTGGTAGTGTGGCTGTAGTGTGGCTGTATGGTGTGGTAGTGTGGCTGTATGGTGTGGTAGTGTGGCTGTATGGTGTGGTAGTGTGGCTGTAGTGTGGCTGTATGGTGTGGTAGTGTGGCTGTATGGTGTGGTAGTGTGGCTGTATGGTGTGGTAGTGTGGCTGTATGGTGTGGTAGTGTGGCTGTATGGTGTGGTAGTGTGGCTGTATGGTGTGGTAGTGTGGCTGTATGGTGTTGTAGTGTGGCTGTATGGTGTGGTAGTGTGGCTGTAGTGTGGCTGTATGGTGTGGTAGTGTGGCTGTAGTGTGGCTGTATGGTGTGGTAGTGTGGCTGTATGGTGTGGTAGTGTGGCTGTATGGTGTGGTAGTGTGGCTGTATGGTGTGGTAGTGTGGTAGTGTGGCTGTTTGGTGTGGTAGTGTGGCTGTCTGGTGTGGTAGTGTGGCTGTATGGTGTGGTAGTGTGGCTGTATGGTGTGGTAGTGTGGCTGTAGTGTGGCTGTATGGTGTGGTAGTGTGGCTGTATGGTGTGGCTGTATGGTGTGGTAGTGTGGCTGTATGGTGTGGTAGTGTGGCTGTATGGTGTGGTAGTGTGGCTGTATGGTGTGGTAGTGTGGCTGTAGTGTGGCTGTATGGTGTGGTAGTGTGGCTGTATGGTGTGGTAGTGTGGCTGTATGGTGTGGTAGTGTGGCTGTATGGTGTTGTAGTGTGGCTGTATGGTGTGGTAGTGTGGCTGTATGGTGTGGTAGTGTGGCTGTAGTGTGGCTGTATGGTGTGGTAGTGTGGCTGTATGGTGTGGTAGTGTGGCTGTATGGTGTGGTAGTGTGGCTGTAGTGTGGCTGTATGGTGTTGTAGTGTGGCTGTATGGTGTGGTAGTGTGGCTGTATGGTGTGGTAGTGTGGCTGTATGGTGTGGTAGTGTGGCTGTATGGTGTGGTAGTGTGGCTGTATGGTGTGGTAGTGTGGCTGTATGGTGTGGTAGTGTGGCTGTATGGTGTGGTAGTGTGGCTGTAGTGTGGCTGTATGGTGTGGTAGTGTGGCTGTATGGTGTGGTAGTGTGGCTGTATGGTGTGGTAGTGTGGCTGTATGGTGTGGTAGTGTGGCTGTATGGTGTGGTAGTGTGGCTGTAGTGTGGCTGTATGGTGTGGTAGTGTGGCTGTATGGTGTGGTAGTGTGGCTGTAGTGTGGCTGTATGGTGTTGTAGTGTGGCTGTAGTGTGGCTGTATGGTGTGGTAGTGTGGCTGTAGTGTGGCTGTAGTGTGGCTGTAACGTGGGCAGCAGGAGACACTCCACTTGACTGAAGCAGTATCAGCTGACCAGGGCTTGACCTACATGCTGCTCTCGCTCTCTCTGGCTAAGTGCGCGTGTGTGTGTGTGTGTGTGTGTGTGTGTGTGTGTGTGTGTGTGTGTGTGTGTGCGTGAGAGAGAAAATAGGAATGCGTGTGACAGTGTGTGTAAGTGTGTGACTTTGTCTGTTAATGAGTGTGTTCCTCCAGCCAAAGAGGACCTGCTTCAGACACGAGCTGATGGTAGTGGGCTCCTCTCCAGAGACAGAGACTGTTCAGAGATAGTCAGAGGGACAGGACAATAAGACAATAATGCAGAACAGTGCATCTCCAAACAGCTTTTCCATACAGAAATAACATTATTAGAAAAGGCAGTTGAAACCTGGACCTTTCAGATGATGGCGTTGCGTTACCCCGTAAACAAATGGCCCAGATCCCATGGTTCCACTTGGCTAGGCAACCACACTACTACGACATAGCACTCTGCTGGGCCTAATCTCAGGTCCCCGTCGGGACAGCACAGACCACACTACTACGACATAGCACTCTGCTGGGCCTAATCTCAGGTCCCCGTCGGGACAGCACAGACGCCCGTTTAAAGGGCCAAACCCTGCTGGCCTCATGCTGTCCTGCCCTGTGCACAGACACTCACTGGGAGGTCACCCTTTGCCTAAGGAGCATCACCATAAACCTGGATTGTAATGCTGAACCCTGAGGTTAGAAGCCTCCCTCTGCCAAACTGACACTGTACTGGTGATTGTAGCCGTGGGTTTCTTTCAGCAGGAAGTGAAGCCTCTAACCGCGTCGGCCCCCAGCATCCTCGGCTCCTGGCCACATCCCCTTTCACTTCCTCTTTGATGTGGCACCAGGCCGCTCCTCAGCTCCACCACGCCGTGTGCTGCTCTGCCGTGAAGAGGCTTCAGGGAGTAGTCTTTGACCGCACGCCCCTCATGGCTTATTGCTGACCTTTCACTGGGAACTTGGTTTGTTGAACTGATCTTCTTATCTCCGCTGAGTATGGGAAAGGATTTGTTTTTTCAGATTGGCGTCTCTTATGCTTTTCATTAGCGCTGATAATCACAGGAGGTTCCTGGATGTCACGCCTGCGTGGTGCCTGGTGCTCATAACCGGAATCTCGTCCTCAATAACTTTCATTTTGATTACAATAGTCCTATGGACTTCTATAGTCAATCTGTCTTATTTACCATTTAGAGGATAACTAATATTACTATGAAGCATTTTCTACACAACATGATTTTGGTAAAGTGGCAACAACAGCATGAGATGAACAAAACAGATTGTGGAAGTTGATAAAAATCTGTCTATAATTAGGGGTATAATCTTTGCACATTCCCCTTATAGTGGCTTGAGTGTTTGTCTGTGTGTGTGTGTGTGCGTGTGTGTGTGTGTGTGTGTGTGTGTGTGTGTGTGTGTGTAAATGTGGTAGGTGTTAACGTGCGGCTCTTGAGGGGCTGTTTCTACACAGACCACAGGCACTGCATCAGTGTGAGACATGTTCCTACAAACACAGACCCGTCACTGGAATGGCTGCCCTCTTCCTGCTCTCACCTGGTGTTCGTTGCTATGAGGTTCCTGCTCTCACCTGGTGTTCATTGCTATGAGGTTCCTGCTCTCACCTGGTGTTTGTTGCTATGAGGTTCCTGCTCTCACCTGGTGTTCGTTGCTATGAGGTTCCTGCTCTCACCTGGTGTACGTTGCTATAAGTTCTTAATGAATCACATAGGGACTGGCTCAATGAAAGAGGAAATGTGTGCGCGTCCCGTCTTACATGACCATTTGTTTGGATACCTCTCTAGCATGAGATCCTGTAGTGTAACAGGCATACATCTGAGATGAAAACGCCACCCAGACGGCAGTGCAGGCAAACCTTACAGCTGCCACCTCTGCCATTGTCCGCGCACAATAATTGGTGACAACATGCTAGCATAGCACACTGGCTCGTTATGTGTTAGAATGACGTCCAAACAGCCTGCATAGTCGTTATTTTTTGCTTTCTGTGGCTACCAAGAATCAAGAAATGCCCAGCTTTTGTTGCACGACCTCTCTCTGTTGCTGCATTTTGTTCATTCTGCCTTTGATAACCTCCCCACCTTCCTCCCTCCCTCCCATCCAGTTAAAATGTGTAATTTGAACCCCACAGAAACCAACACCTGCAGGAGATGTCAGAGTGACTCAGGTAGCTACCCTTCCTTCTGTGCTGGCTGGCTGGCTGCAGCATCCTCTGGCTTGTGTCACCAACACACTCACGCTCACATCCGGGGCCTCCCCCCCCCCCCCCCCTCCACATCCACCTGTTCCGTGTCCATTTGTCTCCAGTCCATCCATCCATCCATCCTCTCCCCCCTCCTCCGTTTACTTTTGGTGCATTCACAGAGGACGCAGCGGAATTTCAATGACAGCTTTACTGTGGGACACGTCTTTTGTATCAAAACGGTCCACAACAGTGGAATAGCACCTATTAGACCCTCTCTAGCACACCTTGTTACTGCCATGACGCAAAGGTTACTTTAGCCATGCATTTCTGTGATGTATTGCTTAGTCCAGGTGGGTCAACGTGATCTTTGACACAGTGCTGGTTTGAGTGAGTCCACCCCACAGTCGTAGAGACTAAAGCCCATTTGATGTGCTTTTCCCTGGGCAGAGAGACAGGCTGGCTGTGGGGAGGCAGCAGTAGGAGGGCTGGCGGGAGGAGGTGGGAGAGGTGGGGGAGGATATCATTGGCTGCTAAATGGTTTCCATTACACTTCTGCCGAAGCATGACTTTTTTTATTTCACAGGGTTTATATATCCGCCGCCCACCCTTCCATATTTCTTGCATACATTTTCAGCCCACACAGCATATAGCTGCTTCCTGCCGGAGCTTTTATTGACCTCATCTTCATTTTGATGATTTTTTTTTCTTTCCTGAAATTGCTTATTTTTCTTTTTTGTTGTCTCATGCGTTTTGTCTCAGCAGGCTCCTGATGTGCAGTGCACTCTGGGAAGGTTCACCACCTCCTAGGATTGTTCTGTTGTCTGTGCTTAGCCTCATATGGACTGACCGCATGCACTGTGCTTCATTTGGTTTTGTTGTTTTATTTGATTTTTCATTGCCGCAAAAGAGACGTAGTCTCAGTCAGTCGAACCTGTATAAATAAATCATATATATACGTGTATATCTATGTACTGTATGTCTTAATCTGAGTTTTGTGTGACCAGTGTAGTTTGGACAGTATTATGGAAAGTGTGATGTGTTCCTCTTTTGGATGCAATCTGTAATATAGCGCATATCATGTGCTCACAAAACACATTTTTGTTGATTTATTTTGTTTAGAAATTCTGTGTTTTCTTTGCCAGATGGAGATAGCGAGTGCTCTCGTGTGTGCACACTCTTGACATCTGTTGCATGTCCGCTGTAGGGCTACGTGTTAAGGCCCTGCCAGGGAAAAACCCTGCCAACAGCCGAATTCCGAATAGGTGCACAGTGAACCTGCTGACATTACACCAGAGAAAACAGCCAGCCAGCGGCTTGGCCTCTATGTGTGATTGAATGGATAGGCGACTTAGTCCAGTGAAGCTTCTACTCCCAAGGCTCAGAGCTGTTTAACCCTGAGCCACCCTCACACACTCGCTCCCGCTCAGCCACTACGCTGAGAGTTCACGGTAATTACCACGCGGGGTTTCCTCGTGAAGGAGAGCCCCCTGTCATTAGCAAGTGGGGCAGCCGGCCTGTTGCCCCGGGTTACTCTCCACTCTCAGTTCTTGCTCAGGTGTTGACCCAAAGGTGCTGCACAGCTGTTTGAGGGACGTTTAGGGGATGTGACAGCAGCCCAAAACCAGTGGAGAGGGGGGCTGGGGCTCTTGCTGACAAAACCACTGCTCCTATCTCCACTGACTCAATTATACTCAATGAGGTCATCTCCCTAAGCCTACCGTTAATTGTGGTGAGTCGAAGTACAGCCACAATGTCTGGAGATTAGTCAATTAAAAGGCACCAGCATCTTAGAATAGGAGTTGTTTGGAAGGCAGTGCTCTGCTAAATCAGCTTAGGCTGTGCGCTCACAGGGTGCTTGGTGCCTGGCTGACTGGGCCACGAGGTGTGGCGCTGCACAATACAGACAGTGGGAAGCACCGACAGACAACTGTGCATATAGAAGTGCTCTAAGTAGCAGGCTAGCTTTTTACATAAGGATATGTAGCCTATGGAAGGCTCCGGCGCCAGGGCAAACGATAATAAAATACTATAAGAATATAATATAGTGCTTCTGTCTGTTTTTAATGATGTGATTTAATTGGTAACGTTTCTTGCATGGAGATGTATTGATAAAAAATAATCGGTAAATATCTTTGTTATGAGTTAAAAAGACCTTTAGACATAAGTTAAAAAAGTTAAGGGTTTTCACTGTTTCAGAAACACTTTTCGTTCTAGAAATACAATTTAATTTTAGCATTGAATCTTTTTGTTGAGTCCCACCCAGTTCAGTGTCCTTATTTGAGCTCATTCATTAAAGAATGAATACGGTCCGAACATGAAAGTTCTAAATATGTAACTCGTTTTGCAGAGCTAGAGACACACACACACACACACACACACACACACACACACACACACACACACACACACAGGCACACTTGGTAATTAGTCATTATGTGAATCCATTATCCACTTCTCTGAAGGTTGAATATGGGGTAGCTAGTCTCTGCCCATGGCAACGTCTCATTTTATCTTCAATTAGAGACTATACATTACTTCTGAATACATCATAAGAACGTTGAACAGGCACATGGACAAAGGTGCAGAGAAAGAGAGAGTGATGCAAACAAACTGGTGCAAAAGCGTGAAGCCCAAAGTGGAGGAAGGAGAGTGAGCGACATGGCCGAAAGCCTTGAGACTGAGCCAGCAGAGCGTCGTGTTGTCAGAACAGGTTCACAGGCACTTAGCCGAGCTTTCAACAAAGACCTTTTCCCTCCTGCTCCTCCTTACAGTGTAATCCACTAAAGGGTAAAGCTTTGTTTTGGACCTTACGGAGTAGCTTATGTTTATGCAAACATTATGAGGAAATGAAATACCAACTTTTGACCAAACAGACTCTTACTCTCTTTGGACCCCTCACCTCTCCAGCCCCATTGCCTCCATCCATTCCCCTCTCCCTTTCTGCCTGAGTGTCTCCATCAGCTAGGCGGTGGCGGTGTGCTGAGCGCAGGTCTTTCAGGAGGTAAATAGCAGGTTGCCAAATCAGAGGACAGGCCCTGCATGGGAAGGTGGTGATTTAGTGGGAGATAAGCTCTGTGTAATGGCAGGGTGGAATAATTCCTCTTTAACTGGGAGGTTTGACTCTCTCCTCCCTCCAGGAAAGCCAGTGCTCTCCCTCCTCTCCTGCCACCCCCCCCCCTCACCTCCACCCGCCTCTCCTTTCTTCCCTTCTCCTCTATAAATCACGCTCTCCTGTTTTTCTTCCTGTGAACTCATGTCCTATCCGCTGGATAATTGATATGCCTATATTAAGACCATATTCGAATATTCATTATGTAAGAATAATTCATATAATTGTGTATCTGGTAAACACAATTATACATGTAGTACTGTAGCAGCAGTGAAGGTTTAAAACTTGCACAGTTTTAGTAATAGCAACATTCTGATGAAATCTAAAATCTATATTTGATAATATTAGTGTGAGTGTGAGTGTGAGTGTGTGTGTGTGTGTGTGTGTATTTGCGCTAGTTACACGCAGTCAGCTTCCTCCCTGTCTGTTTATATGTCCTCTTTGTCTGCACTGAGAGACACTGAGCATGCTGAGTAGACTGACTAGTCATTAGTAAAGAATCGATCTACTGAGGGGAGGGGAGGGGAGGGGAGGGGAGGGGGGGGGAGGGGCGGGGAGGGGCGGGGAGGAGGGAGAGGAGAGGGGAGAGGAGGGGAGAGGAGAGGAGAGGGGAGGGGAGGGGAGGGGAGGAGAGGGGAGGGGAGGGGAGGGGAGGGGAGGGGAGGGAGGGGAGGAGAGGAGAGGAGAGGAGAGGAGAGGAGAGGAGAGGAGAGGAGGAGAGGAGAGGAGAGAGAGAGAGGAGAGGAGAGGAGAGGAGAGGAGAGAGAGAGAGGACAAACAGCAGAATACAAAAAGACTAACAGACTAAATCAGTCATGATGAATCATCTTCCTCTCTTCCACTTTCTGCCCGCCCCTTCTCTCTCTCTCTCTCTCTCTCTCTCTCTCTCTCTCTCTCTGTCTCTCTCTCTGTCTCTCTGTCTCTCTCTCTCTCTCTCTCTCTCTCTCTCTCTCTCTCTCTCTCTCTGTCTTTCTGTCTCTCTCTCTCTGTCTTTCTGTCTCTCTCTCTCTCTGTCTTTCTCTCTTTCTCTCTCTCGCTCTCTGTCTCTCTCTGTCTCTCTCTCTCTCTCTCTCCCCCCCATCCTCTATTCTGTTATTATTACACTGTTACCTGCAGGCATTACTCACGTGCCACTTCAGAAGCCACATCTCCAACCCCTGTCTCTGTGTCTCTGTCTCTGGACCTCACTTTATGAATCTCTCCCAGGCGAATAGACTAGTGGGTCCTTTGTACTGCAAATAGAGCACACCTTGTGTTGCAATGCAGAGAGAGGTTGTGGGATTCATTGTAACAGTGAAATCCACACAGAGTCAATAGTGCAACGTGACATCGTTAGGTTAGGCTGCCCCCCTGAGGCCGCGTTGAGAGCAGCAGTCAGGTCACATGATGAGACTGTTGTTCTGCTTCTCCACGGTTATTAGGTTTATCAGGGATCCATTTTCATGAAGATTTAAAAAATTAATTTGATCTATAATCTACAAATATCTGTGTAGATCTGCAATGCTGCAAACAATGTCTTGAGTGTGATATTAACAATGAGTTTAAAACCATATCAGGGTGTTTGAGCAATCTTTCAGATTGAAGCTGTCAGATGTCTGATCAGGGATGGAGATTTGATCTTTTGGGGAGGAGGGGGGGTTTAAGCGTGTTAGACTCACAAAGAACACATAGACTGACGTGTGTGTGTGTGTGTGTGTGTGTGTGTGTGTGTGTGTGTTTGAACCCCACAGCCCTGCTGTCATCGTGGTGCGAGGAGCTAGGTCGTCTGCTCCTGTTGCGTCACCAGAAGAACCGGCAGAACGAACCGCAGGGCAAGGTGCCCATGCAGCCCAGCATGGCCAGCATGAAGCCTGGCCTCACTCACAGGTACACAGCCCAGCATGGCCAGCATGAAGCCTGGCCTCACTCACAGGTACACAGCCCAGCATAGCCAGCATGAAGCCTGGCCTCACTCACAGGTACACAGCCCAGCATGGCCAGCATGAAGCCTGGCCTCACTCACAGGTACCACCGCTCCCCTGGATAGACACACCATGGACCGGACAGGATACAAGCTTAACATGCCAAAAGTAGATTGCCATGGAAAGAAACGTTTCTATTTGAGTTTCCTCTGTTCTAATGAGTGAACTGTTTCAAAAGTGCCCTGCACATAACGGAGCATGACCCACACACACACACACACACAGGGGAGAATGACCCCCCCCCCCCCCCCCCGCCCACACACACACACAGAGAGGGAGAATGACCCACACACACACACAGAGGGAGAATGACCCCCCCCCCCCCCCCCCCACACACAAACACACAGAGAGAGGGAGAATGACCCACACACACACAGAGGGAGAGACAGCACCGTAATGAACTCATGATATAAAGAACATTCCATGCTGATGCTAGCACCTCTGTGACTGGCTGCCAGCTTTTCTCATCTCCACTGAGGATCTTGGGAAATGTTCCATAAGGAAATGTTGCACTTCGGCCCCATTCCAGCAGCTGGCCTCAGAGAGAAGAGAGAGACCTCTCCAAAAACAGCATTACTCCCCGTTGACTCACGGCCCTCTCCTCTCCTCTCCTTCCCCGAGAGCTCTGTGTTTATTGAGCTTCACAGTGGCTCACATTTTAACCAGACATTTGTTTTTGGAGTCTCAGTTCCAAACATTCCGAGCACCCCTCTACCTATCCCAGTTTGTGAGTGTTATTCCGAGATCTCAGACATGTAGATTTAGGTTGTGCTGGTATGCAGCCCGTTCTTGGTTCCCTGAACAGAATTCCAGTCTTTCTCGTCTTTCATTTGTTTTTATGGAATCAAAAGCCAAAGATTCAAACAACAATATTGTACCAAGAGGAATCTACCTTATTTACATTGTTGGATCAAATGCAACCAATCTGCTTGTTTTGCCATCTGTTACTGTGAAGATTATAAGTTACCCTAGGGTGACACAGTCCTCAGTGTGTATGTGTTATATCTACAGTGATGGGTCATTTCCCTACGACACGGTTCCCTGGCAACAGAGCACCAATCAACCCCCCGGGTCGTTGTCCGTGGTAACCACAGTGTGGGGCGTGACCAATACATCCCAGAGTCAGGTGAGACACAGCAACAACACTCCCGTACAGTGTCTCTGTGGGGCACGCCTAAGCCGGGGCCACTGTGCTTCTGGCAGTTTGAATACACGCTGGGGGCTGTCACGTCGCTCTCCCTCCACAGCATTTGCTTCTTTTTGCTTCACTATATCCACACACCAATGAATGCCCTAAAATTCATAAGAGAAGTAAAAATAACATAAACATAGATTTTGCCTGAGGCCATCTCTGTTCTGCGCACACTGCTGTACAAACCAGCCCATTCCCAGGGGACTGTTTTGGGGTTAAATGACCTCATCATGTCCTTGTAGGATCACTCACTACCTTTTTGTGTGGGCCCTGTCCAGGTGCTGGGCAACCCCATGATGAGCAGTAACAACCCCATGAACCCCGGGGTGAACCCTATAGGCCCAGGCATGTCTGGCAGCGGGGCAGGCCTCAGCTCCCCCCCGTTCCCTGGGCAGCAGCAGCAGTTCCAGGCTAAAGGGGGCCAGGGCCAGGGTTACATGCAGCAGGGCATGTACGGTAGAGCGGGCTACCCTGGAGGACCAGGGGGTTACAGTGGCAGGTACGGAGAGAAAGCATTTCTTGTTGCTATTCAACTGTTAAAAAGCAGTGTCAGTATCGCTACCTTATGAATAACATTCCATGCAGGCATGTCAACAAATACTATGGATGTACACAAAAACATACACTACAGACACACACACACACACACACACACACACACACACACACACTCCTGAAGTATCAGCCTTTCCTTTGAGAGCCCTTTGTCTCTCTGTTTCTCTGTAGTTACTCTGGGGGTCCCAATGCCCCTCCTGGAGGGATGAGCATGCCCCCCCACACACGCTCCTCCGCTGATTTTGCCCAACCAGCCGCAGCTGCTGCAGCCGCCGCTGTTGCCGCCGCTGCTGCCACGGCAACGGCCACGGCAACAGCCACCGTGGCTGCCATGCAGGAGACCCAAAACAAAGACATGAACCAGTATGGACAGGTACAGTGGAAGACACACACACACACACACACACACACACACACAGCGCCTGTTTACCACATGTGGGCTAAGTCCAGCTGTATGGGATTTCTCTCATTATTCATTTAGATGGCAGTAACATTGTAACTACTCTTTCTGAGTCCCTGGATGTAAACTGGTCTCAATGAATCTAGACATTTTGCAAAAAACATGGCTTGTTTCTAGAAAGCAAGCCCTGAAGGTGTTACTGTAAATACGTGACAACTTGCTCCTATTAACCAACAAATAAGGTGAAAGTTGTTTTTGCTCTCCAGTGTGTTGTACCAGCAGTATTTTAGTCCCTCTCCTTCCCTCTATTCAGATGTGCTCATCGTTCCAGATGGGAGCAGCCCAGGCCTACAGCAACCAGTTCATGAATCCGGCTGGCCCAAGAGGCCCTCCTGGGGGAATGAACCCAGCCGGCATGCCCTCAGCCATGAACAACCACGGCATGGCTGGACCTCACATGGGCATGAACCAAGCTCGCATCCCAGGCATGGTGCCTTTTGGGGCCCACGGCCAGAGGATGCCCCAGCAAGGCTATCCTGGTGGGCCTAGGCAGAGCATGCCAATGCAGGGGATGAAGAGGCCCTATCCTGGAGAGGTGAGGGAACACCACCTCTCTACACTTACAGTATGCTCTGGATGACCTGGATGACATTATAAGTGTTTTTCATAACAAGTGAAAAGGTTTTTTAAGATATGTTTAGAAATAATTAAGTCATAAAAACATTCAAAGAAGTAAATAGCATTCAGCTTAAAGCACTTTCTAAAACAATTCAAGCAAAAGACTTTCGATGCCTCATTCAAAGAAAAGGTGTCCTCCACATTTTGATTTAAAAGGCAGCGTGTCTTCTTCCCCCTCAGCCTAACTATGGGGGTCAGCAGTACGGTCCAAACGGTCAGTTCCCACCCCAGCAGGGTCAGTACCCGAGCTCCAGTCCATCCAGACCCATGGTATCCCCTAACTACCCTGGCCAGAGGATGCCTGGGCAGCCGACACAGGGACAGTACCCACCGGGCATGCCCATGGGACAGTACTATAAGGTAAGGGAACATCTCCCCAAAAGAGAAGACTGAAATGTTCTTTTATTTGAGCCCTGCTAATGTCCTGCCAGTGGTCCTCTGTGCTGTGAGCTCTTACTTACCCAGTATGTCAGAGCACTCATTGCATTCTTTTTCAGCAGGAGCCCTTTAATGGTCAGAATAACAACTTCTCTGGAGCTGGCTACTCCTATAGCCAAGGCAATGGGGTATGTGCATCAATGCATTCTACTTTAATATGAGTGGCTATTTACTGCTCAATTATGTGTTGTTTACGTTCAATGAAATGCAATAAAATATGAATTGAATGTACTACCATATGTCTTTTGCATGTTTTGATCTTTCCATCTATTGTGTGTTGTTCTTGTCAGGGCCCTAGGCCTGGCAGCTACCCTCACTCACCTGTTCCTGGTAACCCCACGCCACCTATGACCCCAGGAAGTAGTATCCCTTCCTACCTGTCACCCAATCAGGACGTCAAGCCCCCTTTCCCGCCGGACATGAAACCAAACATGGCCGCGCTTCCTCCAGCTCTGAGTAAGTCACCTCAGTCAAAGTGTCCGTCGTTAGTTTGACTTTATTGTAATCGCTGCAGGTAAAACAAATGTGTTTCCTGTTTGTTCTTGTTTTGGTCTGGCTTTAAAAACACTGGGAAGTCAAAATGATTCCCTGGTCTCCCTGACACTGCCTGCTTTGCTATTTGACTTTTGAGAAGTAAACTGTGAACTTTCACCCTACCACAGATGTAAAAAGGAAAGTTGACGTCCTCTCTCCCTCTCCGCTCCCAGCCAACCCCAACGAGGAGCTGCGGCTGACGTTCCCGGTGCGGGACGGAGTGGTTCTGGAGCCTTTCCGGCTGGAACACAACCTGGCCGTGAGTAACCACGTGTTCCACCTGCGGCCCTCCGTCCACCAGACCCTCATGTGGAGGTAAGGCCCTCGCTTTGGGCCCTTTAGTTACACAACCATACAGACACATTCCCGTTAAGGTCTTAGAAGAAAGCGGTGACTTTTGTTTGACTATAGTTCACATTTTGTTTGATATGGTAAATCAGAGCAATGTGATCTTTGTATTCGTTCCTCCAGGTCCGACCTGGAGCTTCAGTTCAAATGCTACCACCACGAGGACCGTCAGATGAACACCAACTGGCCAGCGTCAGTGCAGGTCAGCGTCAACGCCACGCCCCTCACCATCGAGCGGGGCGATAATAAGACGTCTCACAAGCCCCTGCACCTCAAACACGTGTGCCAGCCGGGGAGGAACACCATCCAGATCACCGTGACCGCCTGCTGCTGTGTGAGTACACGGCTGGTCTGAGCACTGTGCTGGGCGTTAAGGAGATTGACTGCAAACCGGTTTTCTTTGGGCGTCCACTGACCCCAGATCTGTCTGTGTGTCCGTGCAGTCGCACCTCTTTGTACTCCAGCTGGTCCACAGACCGTCTGTCCGCTCCGTCCTCCAGGGCCTGCTGAAGAAGAGACTCCTGCCTGCAGAACACTGCATCACCAAGAGTACGGACCACACTCTTTTACAGTCAACCTTTCAGATACGACTAAATACAGCCAATGAGGAGCAGGAGGACTTAGTGTTGTCAGTGTTTATATTGTCATGGGTGTGTATGTAAATGTTTGTTTTCCCCATGTGTATATACAATCACTAAAAGAAGGTACCAATGAATTAAATGTCTTGTAAATATGTATTGGTAAGGATTCATGAAATATGTATTCCACCTAATGGCTCCAGTTTGTCTATCCTTTTCTGGCCTCAGTCAAGAGGAACTTCAGCAGTGTGGCGGCTTCGGCGGGTAACACAACTTTGAACGGGGAGGACGGCGTGGAGCAGACGGCCATTAAAGTCTCCCTCAAATGCCCCATCACCGTCCGGCGCATCCAGCTGCCAGCGCGAGGACACGACTGTAAACACGTCCAGGTAGAGGATCTGTAGTGTCAGTGAACTCAGCTGTCTGTTTTCAACATGGCGGCATGAATCTACCACACTCACAACACCAAGCGAATTATCCACAATTCAACGATGGACGAATGTTGTTCAAAATGTTTTTAATCTTTGTTGTTCTATTCAGTGCTTTGACCTAGAGTCCTACCTGCAGCTCAACTGTGAGAGGGGGACGTGGAGGTGTCCTGTATGCAAGTAAGACACGAGCCCTCCTAGAGTCTGTAGATTCATGTATGTGCTGCATATTAAATATACTAATCCTCCACCCTGCCACACACTCTTTTCAGTAAAACAGCTTTGTTAGAGGGGCTGGAGGTCGACCAGTATATGTGGGGAATCCTCAACGCCATTCAGAAGTAAGTTCCTTTTTCTCTTATCATATTCGGGCCTAACCCTACGAGTAGTGACTATCACCAAGCTCCATCTACATGACCTGAAAACCAGAGATTCCACAGACACGTTTACATTGTGTGACTCCCTCCCTAACAGACACGTGTTTACATTGTGTGACTCCCTCCCTAACAGACACATGTTTACATTGTGTGACTCCCTCCCTAACAGACACGTTTACATTGTGTGACTCCCTCCCTAACAGACACTTGTTTACATCATGTGACTCCCTCCCTAACAGACACGTGTTTACATCATGTGACTCCCTCCCTAACAGACACATGTTTACATTGTGTGACTCCCTCCCTAACAGACACATGTTAACATCATGTGACTCCCTCCCTAACAGACACATGTTTACATTGTGTGACTCCCTCCCGAACAGACACATGTTAACATCATGTGACTCCCTCCCTAACAGACACATGTTTACATCATGTCAATCCCTCCCCTGCAGTTCAGAGTTTGAAGAAGTCACCATTGATCCTACGTGTAGCTGGCGACCGGTGCCAATTAAATCAGACCTCCACATTAAAGAGGATCCAGACGGCCCGCTGGCTAAGCGCTTCAAGACCATGAGCCCCAGCCAGATGACCATGCCTAACGTGATGGAGATGATAGCCCAGCTAGGTCCAGGCCCAGGTCACGGTCATGGTCCTGGGCCAGGCCCCAGCCCGTACCCCTCTCACCCTGCTCAGCACCCTGGGGCCAACGGGGGAGATTACCAAGGCCCAGGTAAAGAGAAATGCGGCTGTCCCTATATTCAAATTAAGCAGCCACCTAGAGCAACCTTAAATGATATATCTCTTGAAGACTTATAACTTTTAGTAGAATTCAGCTCAGTAAATAAAAAGGTTTCGGCAACTAGCAAGATCCATAAAATGCCTTATTTATTGAATAATATTTTAATATTAATATACGTTTTCATATTGAATAAAACTTTCCACCAAGATGTAATCCCTCATAACCATAGAGTGTGTTAGTCATTCTATTAATGCTAAAAATAATGATAATGGTAATCTATTTTTAATAATCTATTAAAAAGATGATTTTGAACAGTGAGATTACACGTGCATTACCTTTACTTGTGGAAGAAAATAATGTTTTTTTTCTGATTCAAGGCAACAGTTACCATGGCCATGGGAACTTTGACTTCCCCCATGGCCCTCTATCGGGCGGGGGAGGATCTGGGGGAGGCCCTCCCATGAATGACTTCATGCATGGTCCTCAGCTCTCCCATCCCCCGGAGGGACCAGGGGCCCCTGGGAGTGTCCTGCACCAGGACAAGGCCCTCCACCACAGCATGGCTGATTCGGTAGGACAGTACTGGAGGGCTTCTACACACAATCTGTTATATAATGTTTGGACCAGTTACATTTCTGTGTCTTCATAATTCAGTTTATTGGTCAAAATGCTCACTGGGCAATATGTATCTGACAGACAGTGAGCTACAGAGATCTGGGTCTGTTGTCTATTGAGTGAACATATTATTTTCTGTGTCTGGCTACAAAGTTGTAACTGTCCGTGTCCAGCTTTTTATTGACTGGCCTGTTCCCTCTTAGCCATGCTATGCCTTATTTTTATTGACTGGCCTGTTCCCTATTAGCCAGGCTATGCCTTATTTTTATTGACTGGCCCGTTCCCTATTAGCCATGCTATGCCTTATTTTCCCTCTCTCTCTTTTTATTTCCACTCTATCTCTTTCCCCCCTCTCTCCTCTAGATGGCCCATTTGGATCAGTCACATAACTCAATGCAGCAGAGCTTGCACACTCCTCAACACCCTGGCAGCCAATCCGGGCAGTCCTTACACCACGGTGGCCAATCAGGGCCGCAGTTACATCACAGCGGTCCGTCGTCACAGCAACCTCGCCAGGGCCTGCCCCAGCAGCCCCAAGCCCCGCCCCAGCAGCCTGGGCACAACAGTCACACTCACAACGATTTGACCTTTAACCCTTCGTCAGGGGTTGAAGGGCAGATTGGTCAGGATATGCCAGAGCCCTCCCTAGACGTAAGTTTGTGTCATGTTCAGTTGTTATTGAGAGCAGTTTACTTAGCTCTGCCTACAGCTGCCACCTATAATGGGCTCTGTCCTGTGAACCCAGTGTGTGACTGACCTCCGGCTGCAATGTTCAAAAAGCTCGTTGTATTTTGTGTTGACTTCCACCTAATGCTTAATATATCTACTGCATCCATCCATACATCCTAGCATTCATACATTTATCTCTCTCTCTCTCTCCCCCTCTCTCTCTATCCCCAGCTACTCCCAGAGCTGGCCAACCCAGATGAGTTACTGTCCTACCTGGACCCCCCCGACCTCCCTTCAAACAGCAACGATGACCTCCTCTCTCTCTTCGAGAACAATTAAGCGTTCACTTTACCCAACACCCCCCACACTCCCTGGCTGGGTGTCTGACTGTCTGCCTAGGGACAAACGCCCGTTGGTGCTGAGTGGCGGTGCCTATGTCACACATGACGTCTGAGCTTGGTTTGTGGCAGGGCCGTGTGTGCCAATATCAGATCAAGACTAAATGAGAGAACAATGGCGCCCTGAACCTACTTAGACACGGGTATGGGCTATGGTCCTATCCCTCCTCAAGTGCAGACCCTGATGCCCACGGCCCAGAGCCTCTGATTCTCCACGCACCATCTACAGCCATGTTGATTATAATTAACCATCTCCAGGTAGCATCTCCAGCCACGTTGGCTAGCCCTACCATTGTGTTCAAGATACCATGTTTGTGACTATTCAATTGAAGACGGAGCAGCTATGAGGATTTCATGAGTACGTATGCCATACAGGAGAAAGAACTCAGCGCGTGCGATTTAGGAAAACAGTGTTGTAGCTTTTTTGTTTTATAGAAACGTTTTCCATTGAGTGTAATTAAGAGACGTGGATGGGATGGAGAGAGCCACACTATGTATCGTCTTCGTTAGTGTTTCAACCCAGTTTGTTCAAGTGGGGTCTTGCTATTAAAGTGTGGGCACCACATGAACAGGGCCAGTTACATGGCTACCAGGTCTAGGGCCCATCCACAGGCCCTCAGCACACAGCACCACTGCAACAAGAAGACAGAGAAGAGAAAGAAAACCAGTGTAGATAAGCACTGAGCTCCAATTATAAAATTATGGTTACGTGTGTGTGTGTGTGTGTGTGTGTGTGTGTGTGTGTGTGTGTGTGTGTGTGCACGTGTGTGTGTGCACGCGTGTTGATGTGTGTTGTTGGTGTGTGTGTGTGTGTGTGAGAGAGATAGAGAAAGAGAGAGAGAGAGAGAGAGAGAGAGAGAGAGAGAGAGAGAGAGAGAGAGAGAGAGAGAGAATATAAACTATTGAAATTAGACAGTGAAAGATCATTTGAAACAACAAGTCAGAGTGGAAAAGAATCCTTGAATGTTTTAAATGACAAAGATCAAAACAGTCCACTATTATTAGTGTCTTCAGTGAGTGTAGCCTCATGTTCGTCCTGATGTCAGGCTCTCTCTCAGCCTCTCTACCGTTTGTTGAACTGTGCGTGCGTGCCAATGGCTTCTGTATTTTTTGTGATGCAAGTCTGGACTAAATGTTATCTTATGATTTCAGTTGCTTCCATTTTATTCCAAAGGGATGTCCCCATTTTGATGCTGTCCATTAAGAAATTGAGGCTTATCACCAAAGTTGTCGTAAAGTTGTGAAAGTGGTTGGCCCTGGAAGAATCAGTGTAAAACTTATCCTTTGGAAAGGAAAAAACAAATAATTCACAGAATTTCTAAAACAGCTGTTGTGATGTAATGCATTTACCTTTTTCTCTTATGTTACCGTTCATTCGTTTTTGTTGTTCACTTTTGTAAGAACTTCATGCATAATCCAGCGACGCTGTTGTTGATATCCACTTTGGATACTATACAGTGCTATTAGCTATCTGTTCTTATCAAATAGTACTGTATGTCTAAAGTGGCAAACATACGCAGACGCACACAAACACATCAAAATCCCTTTCAAATGCTGTTATGGGTCCTACCAAAATGCAACTTTGTTGAAAACAGTCAATACCATTGAATCTATTAACTTTTTCTTATTGTCCACGTTCGATTTGAAAAGTTCTATGATTGAACAGTCATCATCTGAAATCAAACAAGTAAGAAAACGACTGCCTTCATCACTAGTTACTTTTCTAAAGCTGTCTTTTTCACAGTGAATTGTTTACCCTGTCGAGCTGTCATCTTTCATACTCCCGTTGTTGTCTGGTTGTTTGGTGTATTGCTCATGCAGTTGTGGAGTTCCATTAGATGAACAATACTCACAAATTATATGATTTCCTTTGAAATATTATAACAACTTACCTCGTAAACCTAATTTACACCTAAAGAGAGAATTAGCTCAACGTCTGGGTTTTTATTGTTGCCTGAGTCTTTGAAAAGCCGTACTTTACAATGAGGTTTTTTTGTCTTCATCACATTTTTATATTGTTTCTTGTTCTAAGTTATTCTTGTTTGTCTGTCCAGTGATTTTAATGGATACATTGTCATGATTTGATTTACATAAAATAACGCAGTAAATTAAATTGGAATATTTGATTAATGCTAAAATTCCCCCAGTTTGAAATGGCTGTCTAGTATAATATTGTAGCTAATGTAAATGTTGCTTAACATGCTCCAAAGCTTGTATAATAACCACATTTTAAACAGGTTGAGGCATTAGAATATTTGTTGTCTTTGTTAAAAACAGTGCACTGCCACATTGTTATACAGTATATGAGTACCATGCTCTGTCTTTATCAAAACCCAGAGAGACACATGGAACAGTTTGATAGAGTATAGGTTCACTCAGCTGAGTGAGGCTGCAGACTACTAGCAAACTGTTGTACAGTCGATGTATAAAATGGATAGGTGAGTGAAATGAAATGTAATGAATATGAAGAAAGAGATAACAGAGCTGTTTTACACCCCCCTTTTCACCCTGCCCCTGAAATGCTGAAAGGTGAAAAGGTGGCTGGCAGGAGGATGGCAGGAATGTGTGTACATACTGTAAATGACAAATAGAGACACGTTAACAGAAATGTATTCATTTTCCCCAGGGGGAATGTGGATAGTTTATTTAGAATTTGTAAAGCTTTCATCCCCCTGTCGGACATTGAACTGGGAAAATAAGTCTGTGTTTGATAGTGTCTTTGGAGACCTCTTTAACCACGCCTGATCAGTTATGTAAGATACCTTATGTTCCCTCCTTCACCTAGGGGGTTGAAAGGAAAAAAGAAGACATTTGTTTTTACTTTGTTTCATATTCCACTTCTATGTAATTCTCTATTTCCTGTGTACTTTATAAAGGTGCTACAAAAAATGAAAAACACACTTTGAGGTTTAATTGGGACTTTGGAGACGTTGAACCTTGAGTGGTTCTGAGAGATTGTTTCCAAATCTACTGTTTATGTAATTTGATCAAATTGACAGTTTTTATGCAATTTGGCAAACATATTCTGTAAAGATACAATCTGAATTAATTGGCACAACAGGTCGCAGTTGTCTCTTTAATTTTGTACATTCTATGTACAATCATTTAATAATCTAGTCAGAAAAGATTATTGTGATTTTTTGTCTCGCAAATCTGTATGTAGTTAGAATAAGTTACATCCCAATATTTATCTAATAAATATGTATTCAGATGAAACACATTAAATGTAGTCTTTGTGTTTGTTGATTACCTTATGAAACGGTTGGTAAACCATATTAATAGTATAAAAGTTGTTAAACCCTTCCTAATTTTTATTAAATCATATTTTTTACACTAAATTGCATTGTATTAAAACATAAACTAAACCAAATGTTATGTTAAAGATGCTGGGAATTATTAATTAATTAATATATTTAAAAGGGTCATGAGATACGGAATTGAACGTCATCTTTAGAAGACAGCTCCCACCTCACATCCTCCTGTTGAATGGTAGCTTTTCATTCCAAAAATGTATATCTGAATTATGAAATATGGATTTGATCACATTCCAAAAACCAATAAATAAATAGGCCTATATACTGTATGTATAATAAAAAATCGAATTGCTCAATACATTAGTAGGTCTAGCTAGCTATTTAAAAATATAAATGTAAACTACCGGGACAAGCGAAGACTGTTTTTCCCTAAATAGATTCTACCACTACGTGTCCCTATTTTGTTTTGCGCAAAGCCACGGTGGTCGCCCCTGGCTTTCCGTCTTTCCGATGTCATATGTAAACACAAAAATTCATGCATGTCTACAACCAACCCGCGCATCCTTGTAGTTACAAGCAACAATGTTGCAAATAAAAAATCGTATAAAATACTGCTCTCTAGCGATCGTTGCAGCCAGGCTGTTTTCTTCTAGTCCTGTCAAGAATCCAGTCGTTTATTTTGACATCGCAGCTGACAACGAACCTCTTGGGAGAATCATTATTGAGGTAATAACTAGTTAGCTATCTTGTCCATATTCAATAACCAGACTGGCTAGTATCTTGCTAGCTAGCATGCTACGAAGTTGGCTTGTAGTTCACCGCCCTTCTTTTTCATTTAAACATTGGCTTGCATAATTTGAATGAATGGTTTTACACTGTTTTGCAGCTCAATAGAGATACCGTGCCAAAAACAGCAGGTAAAATATCGGTTTGATATCACATCAGTAAAAACATTGATCAATTCATTGAAACAGAAGTATTTGTCTTACCCTAAAGTTGTCTTTTCAGAGAACTTCAAGGCGCTTTGCACGGGGGAACATGGCTTTGGCTACAAAGGGTCAGTTTTCCACAGGATCATCCCGGAATTCATGTGTCAGGTAGGCTAAAATTATGAAGGCAAAAGTAAACATTGCCAGAACATGTTTAGAGTGAAATGTGTTATTGCATTATTGGACCGCATTCCAACTTGTCACTAATCATGTTATGTTATAACAGGGTGGAGATTTCACCAATCACAATGGTACTGGAGGGAAGTCTATCTATGGGAAGAAGTTCAGAGATGAGAACTTTAAATTGAAACACACTGGCCCAGGTAGAAATTTATAGAGTATTCATTACTCAATTACACAATGTTATTTGTTCAAATTATACTGCATTCAACACACCATGCTCAAGAATAGTATAGGGCTTAGTTTTTCTTAGCTCTCTATTCATCCACTGTCTTTTCTATTACATGTACTGTATATACTTTGTGAGGTAAACTATAGTCTATATAATATTATATCCACTAGATGGTGCTAACGCTATCCTTGCACACACATCAAGTTGCGTAGTATATTTTGAAATCCTCATGTCATGACCTACTTTCCAAGTAAGTCAACATCCGTTTATCAAACAAACTTTTCTTCTAGAGTAAACCCTAACCTCTGTGTTGATAGATGGACACTACATCTTGGAGTTTTCAATGTTGCGTAATCACAATCTGGGTATATTTATGAATAGAAAAATAGGGCCTTACCCAACTCTGATGGAGCTTTTCCTTATGCAAATGTTCTACTTCTTCTGAAATTGAGATTTTATTGTTAGACAATAGCCTTGATAAATGATTAAGTAGAGATTTGTAATGTAGTCTTCACCTCTGTCTCGGCACTTGTAGGTGTCTTATCGATGGCAAATTCAGGTCCCAACACAAACGGCTCTCAGTTCTTCATATGCACAGCAACAACAGAATGGTAAGCAGGGTATGATTCTGTTTTCTCAAGTGTATATGTAACCTTTGAAAGTAAAACTATTCACTCCACAAGACAGTATTATTTTGGACGTAAACTGTTTCTGTCTTCTGCTGATTAGCATTGACCTCTTTGGTTGTCTGTCTTTCAGGCTGGATGGTAAACACGTCGTCTTCGGACAGGTAACAGAGGGTATGGCTGTGGTCTCTAAGATGGAATCCTTCGGTCTACATGACGGTGGTGTTATCAAGACAATAGTGATCACTGACTGTGGGGAGATTAAATGACACCCCCCCCCATACACACATGTAAAACATATTGATATCTACAGTCCAAAGGTCGCACAGAAAGAATATAATTTGTAAAGATGAACACAATATTTGTGAGAGTCCCACAAGGTACTATAAGCTCGATGATACCAAAACAAATACAGTTCCATAACAACTAGATAAGTAAATAGCTGTCAGAGTAGATACCTAAATGCCCAGACGCACAAAGTTCAGAACAGTTTCTTGAAACTGTACCACGTGTAATATTTCAGTTTTTCCCATAGTGTTGTTTTCCTGGCCTTCTCTACTTTGAAAAATAGTATTTCGG
Source organism: Galaxias olidus (assembly GCA_026901105.3). Taxonomy (NCBI): domain Eukaryota; kingdom Metazoa; phylum Chordata; class Actinopteri; order Galaxiiformes; family Galaxiidae; genus Galaxias; species Galaxias olidus. The sequence goes on along the minus strand of JAPMUY010002731.1, from coordinate 150,110 downwards.
ACTGGTCTAAACAGATAATAACGACAGCTATATATCAAGTTCGCGGTTGAAATCTTCCTACTCAGTGACAGCTCAAAATTGTAATTGCGTGTTCAGAAATGATGGTAGACATTGTTTGAGTAGTAAACAGCTTTTGATCCCAGATGCAGTTTCATACATAGCGCTGTAAATAGATTGACCCCCCCATAAATACTATCTGTAATATATTTTTCATATATAATGTTGTACATTTAGTGTACATTTACTGCCAAATAAATGAATGTTTTCATATTTTCTGTGTTTTCTGTTGTAGTTGTCCAGCATGTCCTATTGACTGGTTTTAAAGCTTAAAGGAATTGGGATCCAATTGCTTTTTTTAGACAGCAGACCTACAACATGACTTCCTGTCCTTCAGAACAGGATATGACATCATACCCTTTGGCTCCCATTTATACAGACCCCTTCTCTCTCGTATAAGCTCATACGTCTCATTCTTGACCTAAACATTGCTCCTAGAGCCAACTTAGAGTTTATAGATGAATAGTCTGTCCAGATAAGTCTCGTCTTCACCATGACCTTTTGCACAATAGTAGTTGTCTAAGGTCCTGATTTCATAGGCAAGCAATAAGTTAGAAGCCTTGTAGCAGCTTCGGTCGGATTGTGCCTGTTGTTCCTGTCTGTGTACCTCTGAGGTCTTTGTTATTACCAGCACATGCCTCCTAAAGGAACGAGGCCAGAGTCCGTCTGAGAGCCAGAGACTGGGTGGTGCTGCTTATCAAGCTAATACTTTATGAACGTAAATAACCAAGCGACGTGAAAAAGCCCCACTCGTTCCTAAATGAAACCATGTGTGCTCTGACCTTCCCCCGTTTGTTTTCATTCTCAGATTACGTGGTTGCTATAGAGACCTTGCCGCTTTAGCAGTGTTTGAGCTGGAGATGTTGTAACAAACTGGATATAATTTGAGTCCCCACCCTCTTGTGAAGTTTTACCAATTTGGAATGCATGTCCAGGATGCATTCATGGAAACTTGGCGGGGCAAAATCTAGTGTTGTGGCCAACATTTAATAGCCGTGCATTGCATAATATGTGTACAATTTTACAACAAGCTGGTGCCATAAACTGTAAATGTCCTATAGAAATCTTTATGTTACCCATAATATTTCATACAGTACACAATATATTACCCATATTTAACAGTGTATGTTGGACGTTTGAATTGTACGTTTATCTGCATGACATTTTACCAAGGAATGATAAAACCAAAATACCATTTTAATATGTTTTACATGTCTATAGTCTAGTGTGGACCTCCTGTTGCACAAAGACTGACAACAGCTCCCCTAAGGGTCTGCCTGGTTCTCCATTACACAACCACCATGTTTAAACCATTACAAACCCACACATCTCTATCTATACGCTCACTCTTATGTAAAGCATCACGGCTGCAGAAGTACTTAGATAAGAAGTTAGGTTGAAGTAAATGTACTAGTCCTGAAATCGAAGCTTCTGAGAGAACAATTAACTGTATAAATAAAGTCATGGAAGTCACCACAATAAAAAACAAAACAACAGATGAACAAATGATATCTAATTCAAAATTACTTTATTTAGTCATGAAACTCCTAACAGAAATAAAGTACTAAAAAGTAACTTTCCTTTCAAACAAAACAAATAAGGCACATTTTGGAATGCCGTTTCATGGACATTGAACAACAGAAAGATACTTTCTAATTTACCTGTTATCCAATCATTTCCATTCCGACATAATTCTGTGTTCTGTCCAATCAAAATATAGCATTATAATGATCTTAAATGAAACAGACATCAAGAAATATAAACACAAATGTTTCTAATTGAGCACATTAACACATTACATTCAGTAAATATGCGTTACTTGTTATACACTGACAGTGAATGATACATTTCATGACTAGGAACATCAGTTAGAAGTTGATGAATGTTAGAAACAAAATGTAGCCAACTACATTACTGTGCAGAATTTAAATAAGCATACAATGCACACCATTATATTTCATTCAAAACCAAAACACATGCACATGCAAACTCTAAAATAGTTCTTTGTCACACATACTTTGATAACAGGAGAACACACTTACTGAACTAATTACTGTATAACAACATTTTACAATAGTTCCGTGTTATTGTTGCTTAGAGCAAACTGCAACTCACAGTTTAACGTGCGTGTACAGTGATGAGTCAATCACTAATACAAATACAAAAATGTTTCTGCATGTTATCGCATCCCCCTTATTGCTTATTTATTAATATCTCAATTATATATATATTTTTTTTAAGAATAATACATGTGTTTCTTTTCATAGTACTTGAATACAGAGTAAGGCATGCAAGGACACAAATGGCATTATTAGGCCTATAAAGCAATTGGGTATGGTTTTGTAGGTTATTTAACATTTATAATAAACCATCAAATATAACATAAAAAGTACAATGGCTTATAATTGAGTAAAGGTATTATTATGTACCAGCTTTTTAATAATATGCTATGTTGACATCAATATTTCCATCTTAGTGTAACTTTGTTGCATATTCTGTACAAAAAAAAGTGTTGTAAAAAATCTTTACATAAATATTTCTGTAGGATAATCCCTAAGATCACTGTAAAACATCTAAGAAAAACTCCCAGCTTTGGCTATTTCTCAGCAATAGGCCCTTTTTCACATAGTAAGCTTTAATAGAGCATAATACTTCAAAATCACTAATATATTGTAAAGTAATGGCCATCGAATATATACATACAACAGTCATTTAGATCTTTATCAGGGAAATCATTCCATTTGATTTAGCTAATTGCTCTAACATTTTCTCTATCAATGTTTCCAAAATACACATATCTTTCATACAAAATAGAAAATCCTAAAAGAAGAAGTACTAGAAAAGTCAAGTATATGTAATTCAAGACAACATAAATTGAAAGGCAATTATGGATATATTTCCAAATGCACATAATGTACATTGTATAAACTGCTTCCATTGGCTCATTGTTTGACAGCATACTGTAACACTGGGCAGTATCAAAACATTTATCTAATATTTCCAACTACTGCAGCTATTTCTTTCATAGTTCACAATTAATAATGCATAATTCTGATTTGAGCCTGGTCTGCGAATAATTTCATAGTTTCATTAAACAGATTAAAAGAGCATAGCAAAAACTCAGGAGTAGATTGTTGCCCACATTGTGGGGGTAGGAAAATAATAAGTCCGTCCTTCAACTTGCTTGTTCTTAGAGAGAAAATACCTTAAGGCCAACCTTTTCCATCAAACTATGATTTGCTTTCACATCCAACATCATCCACTACGGCCTAGTCCCACACCTAAGGCATCTGGCAAAGCTACACTTTAACATACCTCAGCAAGAGAGTGGCTAGAAAAAGTCAGAATGAACCAAACCTATTTCTTTCAAAGAATTGACTGACAAATAACAACTTTGTTGATATTCTCTGACAACAGAGCTGCAGTGTAATTGTTTTTCCCTCTTGGAAGCGGATTTTGTTCCTGTCAAATTCATGTTTGTGGATCCCAGCCCACTTTTAACTCTCACAACTAATGGGGTAATAGTATTGTTTTTCTATCCATATTCCCATATTAAACCTGTGCCTTACTTGGCGTTCCTAGAAATTATTCACAGCTATTACACGTTTCTTTTTCCTTTCAGCTCCAAAAATATTACAATTATCCTCGAAATGTAAAATATTCATACACATTATTTATATATTCTTTCCAAACTTATGAAGTTGTTACAAAGTGATTAGCTTCTTTGAAAGGCACATACAATTATAGTACAACAAAGTCCAAATGAGGGTGGAAGACAATCAACACCATTTACTATAAGTGCTTTAGAACCCTTATTTTATGCACCGTTTCATTAACGCCAAAGGTTTACGCATACTGTCTTAGTTTAATGTAAGTATGTATACTGCCATGTTTGTAAACAAGATAGGATGTGTGTACATTATCTCTCTTAAATTAAAGACATTAGTCAACCGATAATAAGCAAACACTTGTAAACTTCCTACCATCATCATTTTCAACACGCACTTTCATTAAACGTAACTTTACAACGTAACAGGTCAACCTTATCAACCATCACCACCATTGTCCCCAAACTAAAAACATTCTCCTACATTACTCAACCTTTCACTCACACATTCTTTGCTGCAATCGTCTCCTTGGCACATTACAAAGGAGGGCTTTAGCCCATGTAGAAACTGTTAGTTCCCGTCACCTATTAAAGGTCAGACTAGACTTTGAGTGGCATGTTGGTCTCTACACACTGTTCTACTTTCCTAAACCCTTTATACGATTGAAATATATCCGAGACAGATTCGAAATGTACACAATAAGACATTTCTTCAAACAAGCGAGCCTACAGTACATCTCTAGAGACACGTTTGCTTATAATTACAGCCTACAGCCAAGTTGGGTTCATTGTGTTCATGAACAGCCAACCCATAACTGGGTTTAGCACTAAAGTTTGTTTACTTATTGCTTATTGCTTATCAAAGTTGTCTTCATAAGGTGTTTCCTGCATGCAGTATACTGTATTTCAAGCCTCAATACCAACACAGTGCAACGTGTGGACAGTTAATTCAGGCCATAATGTGACGAGTAGTTCATGTGTTAACATTGTAGAAGCTATTGTAATTGCACTATTGACTAGGAAAAGAGTATCCACACAAAGACAGGCTACTTGTGAGCTGTGATCCATACGATTTCAACTACTTAACAAACGTATTGGGAATTCTCTCGTAGCAATTCTACACTCAAACCTGCAGTAGTGGAAGCAGTTAACACAATATGTTGATATACATACATACATACAAGACTCATACATCTCCCAGTTAAAGTTTTAAATTGCACAAAAAAAGAGACAACAAATCAATAGGCCATGTGTAAGCCAGAGATCCATGGCCCAGTTAATTCACAGTTATTAGGATGCGCTGCGGACCCAAACATGGCAGGCCATCTCAGGTGTCACACATGTACATTAGACCATCAAATAAGAAGCCCTGTTCTACTATTCAGCGCATCGCCACATACTTCACTTGGCAGGGTAAAGGAAGGCAGATATCTGTAAACACAAAATCAACAGACCCCAGAGTGAGCTAATTCATTGTGACCCATACAAGTGGCAATATTGTCAGTAACATCAATCCAAAAAAGGTAGACCATTGCTAGGGCTTGAATGCAGCGATCAGTCCTCAAGGTAAACAGGCTTGGTAACATGATGTCTGGTACATGCTATAAGGCCCCCTTCGGATTGAGAATATTTACACACTACTTGTTTTGGCCAGTTTTTCATATATATATTTTTTTTAAAACACTTTGTGTCTGTGAAAGTCTAAAAAAGTATTCCAGGCACATATGTGAGACGTTTTCCTCCTTTTCCCGACTGTAGTATAAACAAACAACCATAAGGAAAACTACCAAGATGACAAAAACTGTCTTTCAGGGATGGTCAGGGAAAATATGAATGGAATTGAAACACATTAATAGGGGGTGAAGTATTATTTAAAGGAGGGAGACGGGACAGGAAGACAGGAGGGTTTAGATGTTAGAGGTTAGGATAGGGATGGAGGAGCCTTGGAGGCAGGGTTGGGTGGGGGGGTGGGGGGGGTAACAGGGACTGCCAGGGATGGGGCTCATGACACAGGAGGGGGTGGAGGCTACAGGAGGCAGTACAGGTGGGGGTCATTGGGACAGGAGGGGGGGGGGGGTGGAGGCTACAGGAGGCAGTACAGGTGGGGGTCATTGGGACAGGAGGGGGGGGGTGGAGGCTACAGGAGGCAGTACAGGTGGGGGTCATTGGGACAGGAGGGGGGGGGGGTGGAGGCTACAGGAGGCAGTACAGGTGGGGGTCATTGGGACAGGAGGGGGTGGAGGCTACAGGAGGCTACAGGAGGCTGGGGTCAGGTGTCAGGAGACAGACATTTCTCCGTGGAGAGGTTATTGCACGCGGCGGCAGTAGTAGCCCAGGACTTTGCATTTCTCACACAGGTGCTGGGGGTGCTCCTTACTCTGGTCAGAGACGTCTAGGCCGTCTGGCTTCTCCAGCGGGCGCTGTGGGCACAACAACAACATCCACAGTGAGCAAACACACACACACACACGTAGACAAACAAGAGATGCATAAACACCAGGACGTAAACACAGAGACGTTTTTATATGGCCAGACTGAGCTAAAAGCCTCGCCCCATAAACAGCTATCTATTTGGGCTGGATTCCCCTCTATCCTGCATTAAGGCTACACTCAACGATTCAGCCACAAATACTACTCCCCAGCTACCCTTTGACCAGAAGTATAATTAATACAAGTGGTTGCACTAGCCTTGCTAAAACAAAACTTAAGCTTATGCCTCTTTTCGTAACTCGCTAAACAATATCTAGGGTTTGTTCTCACATTCGATAAAACAGACCTGAATAAAAATGTCCAGTTCACTGCAAGAGGAACGGTTTTAATTAAATGGTTTGTTTTTTTCCCCAGAGCCGATGGTTTTGAATGAATTAAACCAACAGCTCTGAATTCCTTCACTTCGCCATCTTTCACGGTTTGTATTGTGATAGTACAAACACATTCAGTCTCTGTAAGATGTTTTATACTTTAACTAGAATAAACCAGGCTACATGAAGTCAGTGCTGCCTTTGTCTACTCTTAAGCCTTACTACTATCACATCACTTCAAACCACCTGGTTTTGTCTGGGAAGGATAGTCCTTTCGGAATAATAATATTTGCTATGGAGCATTGAGGAAGAAGTCAGACTTTATCATCCAAGAACACAGTTTACATATCATCATCCAAGAAGAACACATCACACATAGAAAAATAACCCTAGAGTAATATTTAGTAAGAAGAGTGGATGTGAAAATATCAATACATATTAAGCTTGTTTCCTGCAGCCATTTGAGTTCTGGCCCTGGTCAGGCTCTGTGTGGGTGAGCTGCCGAGTGCTTTGACACGGGAGGACTTGGGGGTTAGCGGTCCATTTCAAATGCTGACAAGAGGGAATATGTCGAGTGGGTGACATTGCAAATGCATGGAATTTGCCTGCCAGTGTGGAGCTCCAGCCACAACACACAGACAGACTGAGGAGCATGCTTTTCTCACCAGCTGGCTGCCTGGGACAGAGAGCTGTTTGTGTGAGCTGTGTCCGATTCTGCCTGAGGATTTTGTGGATAGAAGTAGCACTATAAACGGCACACTTTACATCACATGCTTGACACAATACTGTAATTAGGTACAATACAGTATAGTACCTACATCAACACTAGTCTGTCAACAATAGAAAACCCTAGTGGATCTAATATAGATGGCAGACATAAAACAACAGCATTTCAGGTAGACCTACACCAACATGTCCACTGCTCCCTACTTACTAAAGGAGAGTACACATATCAGTGCCTTTCAGACAAACTGCAACGTTGAGGCTAAAACCACTTACTAGGAATACATGTGAATTTGATACATATCTCCCTATCCTACCATTTTCTTGGTTGGCTATGGCAACGTGTGAAAATGCCTTTCTGGCCCAATTGAGTGTTATTGCTATCAGAGTGGGGGTGTCTGGTTCTTCTGCCATGTTATTCAGACCTTTAGAGGTGCTCTCCTGGATTCCACACCGTGGAATTGAAAGAATGTGGTGAACTTTCAATATGAAGGGCTTGAAAGAGGTGAAGAAAAAATAATGTCTGAAGCTAAGGAAATTTAAAGAGTGAAATCCATCTCAAGCGTTTTATTATCCCAGCCTACATGTCCATTTATCCCAGCCTACATGTCCCCTTATCCCAGCTTACATGTCCCCTTATCCCAGCCTACATGTCCACTTATCCCAGCCTACATGTCCACTTATCCCAGCCTACATGTCCCCTTATCCCAGCTTACATGTCCCCTTATCCCAGCTTACATGTCCCCTTATCCCAGCTTACATGTCCACTTATCCCAGCCTACATGTCCCCTTATCCCAGCTTACATGTCCACTTATCCCAGCCTACATGTCCCCTTATCCCAGCCTACATGTCCCCTTATCCCAGCCTACATGTCCCCTTATCCCAGCCTACATGTCCCCTTATCCCAGCCTACATGTCCCCTTATCCCAGCTTACATGTCCCCTTATCCCAGCCTACATGTCCCCTTATCCCAGCCTACATGTCCCCTTATCCCAGCCTACATGTCCCCTTATCCCAGCCTACATGTCCCCTTATCCCAGCCTACATGTCCCCTTATCCCAGCCTACATGTCCACTTATCCCAGCCTACATGTCCACTTATCCCAGCCTACATGTCCCCTTATCCCAGCCTACATGTCCCCTTATCCCAGCTTACATGTCCCCTTATCCCAGCCTACATGTCCCCTTATCCCAGCCTACATGTCCCCTTATCCCAGCCTACATGTTCACTTATTCCAGCTGTACATGTTGTCTATGGAAAAAGTTTAACGTTGCTAAATGAAGATTACTAAACAATGAGAAATCACACGTATATTGAAATATTTCAATAGTTATAGAATAGAATATGTCTGGTAATTTACATCTCTCTTATCGCTAAGAATGGTACCACTTTTGCGATATTTTTCATCAGGAATGTTGAAACAAAATAGCTTAATAATAGCTATATTAAGTAATATTGATACTATCTTGATAATAATTGGACCAGGAATGGTTCAACTACTGGAGCAGAGGAGGTTGTTCAAATGACACACAAACAGTGATTTAGGTTTTGTAAAATATTGGCTGGCTTTTGTGAAAGAATACGTATTTATATAATACACATCAGAATTAAAATGACTACATGGACCACTAAACTCTTAGCAAGTATGCATGAAATATTATTTATCAAATATATCTGGAGCACCCAGTACTCATTTCAAAATGAAATGTATCTCTAACTTCACAGCCATCAATTTCAAAACAAAATAAAGTGTGTGGTTTTGACAGGGCCACACTGTCAATCCCTGGCACCGAATACGGGGGACCAAGGCGCCCTGTTATTATTATAATTGGAATATTATTGTTATTACTAGATTCACTTGCTGTGTTATTTCTATTTGTATTTTAGGTAATGAAAGACACAAAGATTGTAGATGGTGTTCACCAGTGTTCCTGAGTCTGTGGGCGGCTCTGTCTTAATGGCACCATGATAACGATCTTTTACATCTCCACACACAGACCATCACACGCTCACATCACACCTCTCCCTTATTTTACACAGTCAACATCAACACATTGACCAGCTAAATGCCGTAGAGCGCTTCTAAATGGATGATAAACTACACTTGTGAGAACTATTTTCTTTTCTTATTTTTCTAATAAGAAAATGAAGGTACCAATGTACATTTTTAAATGCAGTGGTTTATAATATTTATAAATGTTACTTTGTAAGAAATGTTACACCTGTGCTACACTTACCACACACCCTTCCGACTACACTGTGACTACACATTCAAATATCTACATTCCACATCTCTGACTGGAAAACTGCAGAGTAATCTGAGAGTTTCTTTCTCTATAGATACCATTCGATATTTTTTGCACTTGGATATTCTTATTCACACAAAATGTAACCCATTTTCTTGAGTGCAGGCTATGCCTTTGTAGTCTCATGGTAAGGGTTCGGTAGTACCTGCTTGTGTGGGTAGACGTTGATATGACACTTAATACATTCTTGTCCCATGTTGGCCCAGGAGTTGCCACTCATCCACTTCCTCTTGCACTTGGGGCACTTGTACTCTCCAAAGCACCGCTTCTTCCCCTGATAGGGGGTCAGACCCTCTCCTTTGGGCCGCGCCTGCAAGGAACAATGCACACACTCTCACTGTATGATATCTGCACATGTACAAAGGATTACTTCAATAACCAAAGAGCTTTTCTACGTGGCACTTTAAATTCAATCACTATCTAGAGAATGCTGTAATTAGCACACAATGTTTAGTTAATTTTCTCTTGGGCTTTTTAACCAAAGTAATTCTCTCGCACCAACTGCTTTTTCTTTAACAAGGAAAACATTATAATGATCATATAATACAAAGTCAATGAACTGTGACACCATCACCCTTACAGTACACAGCCCATACATAGGAACCAGACCTCCTCAGCACCACTGTTCAGCCCAGCAGTCAAAGCCATGGAAATGACACATTAACAACCTTTACATCTGGGCTGTATTACTCCTCCAAGTATCCTGATGGAGAGGGTTACAAGCTGCCAGTCAGCCATGAAAAGCCCTCACCAGAGGCCCATATTATTGGGAGGGGCTGCTACACGGAGTCTTTGCTGGCAGCTGGGTCCAGGCCACTACAACAGCAAGGTGGGTGGAAGAGGCTACTTAGTGTGGTCAAAAACAGAAAGGTATCTCTGATGCCAGTCAAAGTCACTGTGGGGTCCAGCCAAAAGAAAGTCCATTTAGAGAGCTCAATGATCTGCCAAAATTCATTTCAAAACCCTACCTGTCAAAATCTAACCACATCCAAGCCAGTATACAACCCTCTGAAGCCTGTGTGTATTCATTATTGGAAAACATATGGAGATTATTAAAAGGCCAACAGCTATGTGTTGAAGAATGAGTGGCAGCTTATGGAGTGTCTCACTGAAGAGCTTTCTATAGGGAGTCAGCAGACCTTTGAGCCAGCCAGCTGTCTGCTTTCCAACAGGCTGTAATAAAAGCATGTTCTCTTCTCTCCAAGCCACGTCCAATCTGACCGGCCCCAGCTCCACCATTCCCACCTCGGGATGGGTGGACAGTCGGGCTGCAGAGATGGGCCAGGGGGAGCGAGGGAGGGGGGGGGGGGGGGGGTAAAATGTGTGCCCCCTGGTCCCGCCTTGTCCCTACTGAGTAATGTGACCTTTTTGTCAGGCACATCTGGTGCTGTGCGAACCCTGGCCAGCGCCGTGCGTCAACCGCTTTTCAAAGGGCCGGGCTGTGATAGGCTGTGGCTGGGCTGAGCTCCGCCCCTCACCAGGATGACATCAGCCCCACTGTCAACAACGTGTCTCCCTTCTGTGATAGGCCTTACAGAGGGATGTGGCCGACTGTGTTGTTATCACAGTCCCACCACTGTAGGAACACACACACACACACACACACACACACACACACAATTACTCACTCAAACATACATACATGCACACAAACACACACACACCCACACAATCATTACATGCCTTTTTCAAAGAAATCGCACGTTTCCACACACACACAAATCACTCTCATTCTCTCTTTTACACAGACACAGATACACAGCCACACAATCCAAAGACAAAGCTTTTTATACACCCCTGGGACAGGACTGGAAAGTCTCAGCACAGAGTTTCCTGCCTAACTCCTACACACGGCAGAGGGTAGTCATACAAATCCTGCCTCGACGCTGAGGATTCATGAGGTCCCATATTCAACAAAAGAAAAACCATTTCAAACAGGAGACCGAGAGGCAAGAAAAAGACAAGATTTGAAAGTGGGATGTAATTCATCGAGGTTCTGTTATAAAACCAAATCACAGGAGCGATGGAGAAAAGGCTGTAAAAATGTACACAAATAAAGACAGGAGCGATGGAGGAGTAGAATAAGAAACAGAGAAAAGAGAAAGAACTGGATGTGAAACCAGCTGCACTCCATAAGGAGCCTGTTCCCTAAGGATAGCTAAGGAGAGCAGACCTACCATCAGAACCCCACTGCACTCCCTAAGGATAGACCTACCATCAGAACCCCACTGTCCCCTGGATAGCTAAGCAGAGCAGACCTACCATCAGAACCCCACTGTCCCCTAAGGATAGCTAAAGGGGTCTGAGCAGACCTACCATCAGAACCCCACTGTCCCCTGGATAGCTAAGGGGGTCTGAGCAGACCTACCATCAGAACCCCACTGTCCCCTAAGGATAGCTAAGCAGAGCAGACCTACCATCAGAACCCCACTGTCCCCTAAGGATAGCTAAGCAGAGCAGACCTACCATCAGAACCCCACTGTCCCCTGGATAGCTAAGGGGGTCTGAGCAGACCTACCATCAGAACCCCACTGTTCCCCCTCACACACACACACACACACACACACACACACACACACACACACACACACACAGACACACACACACACAGGCAAGTGCCTGCACACATTTATCATAGTATAACCCCCCCCCCCCACACACACACACACACACACACACACACACACACACACACACACACACACACACACACACACACACACACACACACACACACACACACACACACACACACATACATAGACACACAGACAGATGCCTGCACACATCCATCATAGTATAACACACACACCAAATGTGGAAAGCTCACAAGCACATTAACATCTGCACACACACACACACACACACACACACACACACACACACACACACACACACACACACACGGTGCAGAAATACCACAGTTCCACAGTCATCAGAGCCAGCTGGGGAGAGACCCTCCAATCATGGAGAAGGGAGGAGGAGGAGAGAATGGAGGGAGGAGGAGGAGAGAATTGAGGTAGGAGGAGGAGGAGAGAATGGAGGGAGGAGGAGGAGGGGGGAATGGAGGGAAGGGGAGGAGGAGGGGATGGAGGGAGTAATGGAGGAGGGGGGA
>JAPMUY010002731.1:12500-132500 GCA_026901105.3 Galaxias olidus | reverse complement strand
TTCAGTAACTACAGATCTATTAATCATGTGGCTTGGCTAGTATCTGTGGGCTACAACGCCGTGGAGCAGCCCCAGGGACTGTTGTTTCCTCTGAGTCACACTTTGGACAGTGTGGTATAAATACATGGGCTCTTCTCGGCCTGTTCACACCTGCTCTGCCTCTATGCTGGGGCTGCTGAGACAGGAAGTCTTATCATGCAAACGCTGTCTATATTTAAACCCTGGCATTACACAATCATGGACACCACTTAAAGGCTTGCCCTTCCTCTGGCTTTCTCTGGTGGGGTCCCCAAACATGCTCATACACACACGTGCAGAGACAGCACATACACACAGTTACTAATGGTCATGGAGTGCACCTTCAGATGTCAGAAACTCCCATCCTGGACCTCTACCAACGGGTGTGTTCACCAAGCCTCTCCAAACCCTTCTCAGTCGTGCAATTTTGCGTAATGATCCTGTAAACCACTGACATTCAGAGAACAGTCATCACAACAATGGGTCTCTGAGCACGCCACACGAACCTCAATATTTATCATAGCGTGAAGGGCTAATAACACACCAACTGGCTGTAAAGGATGGCTCCGGGATGGGGCTGGTTTTCAAACCATATTGAGTCTATGTGACAAATGGAAAGATCGGTGAGGTCCAGTGAGATAGATTCCACGTTCCTGTCTGACTGTGTGCCAATTCCAAAAAGAATCAGCCAAGCTTATTAGAAAATCCAAAATATGTTTTATTCTAGTCTCAGTGCAGACAGTCTATCACATAGTGTGGTTTCATTCAGCATTGTAGTTTGTGGTAGACCTGACAGATCGTTTATTCAAAACAGCTGGCTTAGGCATGAACCTTAGGCTCCTACAAGTGTGGTGACTGGCAAAGAAACCTGGCATCACAAGATAGCGTTTACCATGTGTACTTCATAATGATACCATCCTGGATCCTGTGTGCACTCAACTCTAATACCACTGCTCCCTTCTAATGAAAAACCATGACATTTACTGCAGCAGTAGGTGTAGCAGGACTATTTGTGTTTTGTTAGCTGACAGGGCTGTCTATGGTGGTGCTGCATGGTCCAGTCCAGCACTGTGACACTGTGCAGCAGTGGCAGCCTGCTATGGTCAAACTGTTTGGCAGGCCTTCCTATTAGCCTCCCAGTCATCCCCCATCTCCCTGGCTGTCCAGACCTGTGTCTGCCTGCAGGGCTGCACCCAAGCCTCCATCTCCCTGGCTGTCCAGACCTGTGTCTGCCTGCAGGGCTGCACCCAAGCCTCCATCTCCCTGGCTGTCCAGACCTGTGTCTGCCTGCAGGGCTGCACCCAAGCCCACGGCCTATTCTTAAAAAGGTTTCATGTTCACAAGGCCTTTATTTTCAATCTGAAAGATATGCACATGGTGCTATTCCGTTCCCTTTTAAAAAGCATCATACTCACAATAGCAGCACATCCCAGTCGGGTTCCAGTCTAAATATGCTGCAAGGCATGTGTGCTGTCATTAAGACTTTAACTGCAGTATTTCTGAGGGACAGCTGGTCTGTTTGACTGTAAATAGACAACCTTACCAAAAAAAACTGTAAATCTTCTTATGAGTAACAAGGAACTGTTATACATCCAAAACCACAAGCACGCCAGTCAAACATAATCATATTCTAAGCTGTTCCAGCCTCAGTCTTAACTTGAAAAAATCTCATAAAAGAATCATAAGTCCAGAGGAAATTAAAACGGTTTCAAATTGAAACAATGTTTTAATAACAGCAAAAGGCTAATGAATAGATGTGCCTGGAGGTTGTGGTGAGAGGTCACATGTCAGTGTAAAGGGTTTTTACTGCTGTATGTCACTGGGACACAGTCACTACTCAGTGTAAAGGGTTTTTACTGCTGTATGTCACTGGGACACAGTCACTACTCAGTGTAAAGGGTTTTACTGCTGTATGTCACTGGGACACAGTCACTACTCAGTGTAAAGGGTTTTACTGCTGTATGTCACTGGGACACAGTCACTACTCAGTGTAAAGGGTTTTTACTACAGTAGGTCACTGGGACACAGTCACTACTCAGTGTAAAGGGTTTTTACTGCTGTATGTCACTGGGACACAGTCACTACTCAGTGTAAAGGGTTTTACTACAGTAGGTCACTGGGACACAGTCACTACTCAGTGTAAAGGGTCACTGGGACACAGTCACTACTCCGTGTAAAGGGTTTTTACTGCTGTATGTCACTGGGACACAGTCACTACTCAGTGTAAAGGGTTTTTACTGCTGTATGTCACTGGGACACAGTCACTACTCAGTGTAAAGGGTTTTTACTGCTGTATGTCACTGGGACACAGTCACTACTCAGTGTAAAGGGTTTTACTGCTGTATGTCACTGGGACACAGTCACTACTCAGTGTAAAGGGTTTTTACTGCTGTATGTCACTGGGACACAGTCACTACTCAGTGTAAAGGGTTTTTACTACAGTAGGTCACTGGGACACAGTCACTACTCAGTGTAAAGGGTTTTTACTGCTGTATGTCACTGGGACACAGTCACTACTCAGTGTAAAGGGTTTTACTACAGTAGGTCACTGGGACACAGTCACTACTCAGTGTAAAGGGTCACTGGGACACAGTCACTACTCCGTGTAAAGGGTTTTACTACAGTATGTCAGTGAGATAGGGTCACTACTCTAATAGAGCAGGCAGGGCCTTACGGGGCCCGACCGCCTTCCACTGTTTTAAAGCAGTAACCGCAACATGGCACCCCAAACCCCTGAGGTAACCGCAACATGGCACCCCAAACCCCTGAGGTAACCGCAACATGGCACCCCAAACCCCTGAGGTAACCGCAACATGGCACCCCAAACCCCTGAGGTAACCGCAACATGGCACCCCAAACCCCTGAGGTAACCGCAACATGGCACCCCAAACCCCTGAGGTAACCGCAACATGGCACCCCAAACCCCTGAGGTAACCGCAACATGGCACCCCAAACCCCTGAGGTAACCGCAACATGGCACCCCAAACCGCTGAGGACAAAAAAAAATTAACTTTTCTAGGAAACCATGGCCGTTCTAATCTCAGTGCATGCTGCTTTTTACACTCTTTATATAATTTAAATTAAAATGACAGTGTACCATTTTCTACAGTAAATTACCTTAAACTGTCATATTATGGGCATTTTTTTTGCTGTAAAATATAATAACGGAGAATAAAATGTTCTGCACTGTACTTAAAGTTTTTTAACAGAAACAATGTGACACTAAATGACTGGAATCTGTAACCACAGCACAGAGACAGCCAGAACATTTTTATTGTGTGTCTGTAAGTGTGTGTGTGTGTGTGTGTGTGTGTGTGTGTGTGTGTGTGTGTGTGTGTGTGTGTGTGTGTGCGCGCGCCTGTCTGGATGTCTCTCTTTGGGACATTGAAGCAGTAGAATGGACACTTAGAGTCTTCCTCAGTCTGGCTGTCACTGCTGTTTAGTCTGTTCCCAGACACACACACACACACACACACACACACACACACACACACACACACACACACACACACACACACACACACACACACACACTTCATCCTCATTTCACAGCTTCTCGGTGAGATTTCACAGAAGGTCAATCATAATGCTTTCAGGGTATATTTTTCAATGATACTAATGACTTAGCATGGTTAACTGTTGGAGAAAAAGTTTTTTCAAGACAGTAGTCTAATATCCTATCTCAGTAATCAAAAATAACTAAAAGCAAATCAATAATATGCTGGTCTGTTGATTTAGATTCAACATACATTTTATGTAACCCCTTTTTCATAAGGTTGTTGCTTTAAATTAAATAGCAAGACCCGATAATGCCCAACTGTTTCCATTAACCATAGACTGCTATGGTCCCTCCTGTGGTTTTGAAGGTACTTTTCTGATTAGATATATTGCTTTGATTGGCTTGAACAGTTACTAAAGAATAAAGAGAGTAGAACTACACAGGACAAACGAATCAATGGCACATTATATAATAAATAAAAAAACACCTTTTTGATAAAGCAGAAGAACAAAAGCAGTTTGTTAAGTAGGTACTCTAAAGCCGTTGAAGTGTGTGTGTGTGTGTGTGTGTGTGTGTGTGTGTGTGTGTGTGTGTGTGAGAGTGTGTTTATGTGTGTGTGTGTGTGTGTGTGTTTATGTGTGTTTATGTGTGTGTTTGTGTGTGTGTGTGTGTGTGTGTGTGTGTGTGTGTGTGAGAGTGTGTTTATGTGTGTGTGTGTGTGTGTGTGTGTGAGTCTCCCATGCTTTTCTCCTTAGTAACAAGCCCCCGTCATTCCCCTGGAGGAGGCCAGCTGCTGTAACGTGTCACGATGCCAAACTCACTCAGTTTGCTGTGTGCAAAACACTTTATTCCCAGATTCCTTCATTTCCACTTTTACTCATCCTGGCCACCTCCGACTGGAATAATTTTCTCTACGACACTTGTTTACCTTTGAGAGACACTTTAATCCTTTCCTACGGCCTCATTAACAATTATTATTCCTCAGTATTGACTCTAAGGTTTTCAACAGAATTTTCTAGCTTTTCAAGGTTGTTCTGTCAACTGTGCTGGTTGACCCACAAAACACGCCTTTTCTTGCCTATTGCCTAACACGTTGTACCCCTAAACCAAATCCCTTCGGAAAATACTGAGGATCACTAATACAATTAGGCCATTCCGGCAGCCATGACATAACACTCCATTGACTCTTGAACTAAAGCTAGCCGCGGTGCATCTTCATCTTCAAGTTGCCTTGTGCTCTAACAGCATCCAGTCTGTTCCTCCTGGTGTAAACGTACCGTTAGCCTTAGCCCTGGTCCTCATAACCCCAGTGAGCTGTGCAGCTGCACCAGGGCAGCGTTGGGTTACCCTGACAGTGAATGACAAGAGCAGGTTGGGGTGTGGGGGGGTGGGGGGGGACATAAGGGATCGCCAGTGGTCCTCTGACAGCCCCCATCCCTACACTGTACACGAACATTAAAGGGGGAGGGGTTACGGCTGTCACCTTCCGTCTCTCTCCCACACACACACATACAGTTACCTGACGTTGTGAATGGCCATGTGTATGGCAATCTCCACATGGGTCTGGCTTCCTTTAGTGTGCATGTCTGCCGGTGTGCTGTTAAAGCTATGTTTCTGCCGACAGCTAAAGTATGTCCCACTATGGTTTCTTAATGTCCTACCGCCTATGTCCCTGTAGTGTTGAGTACCTAAAGCCAGCAGCCTCATAGAAACACCGTGAACAGCCTTTAGTTTAAAGCATGGCCGCTGGCTGCCTGTTATGACTCCAGAGGGCCTGATAGACCTTATCTGTTTACATTAGCAGACCCTCGCACACTCTCACTCACTGTCCTCTCCTCAATTACAGCATGTCTCTCTACCCCCCATTTCTCTCTCTCTCCCTCTCTCTCTCTCTCTCTCACTCACTGTCCTCTCCTCAATTACAGCATGTCTCTCTACCCCCCATTTCTCTCTCTCTCCCTCTCTCTTGCTCTCTCTCTCACTCACTGTCCTCTCCTCAATTACAGCATGTCTCTCTACCCCCCATTTCTCTCTCTCTCCCTCTCTCGCTCTCTCTCTCTCTCACTCACTGTCCTCTCCTCAATTACAGCATGTCTCTCTAACCCCTTACCCTAGCCCTCAACCCCCCTTTCTCTCGCTCTCTCTCTCTCTCACTCTCTCTCTCTCTCTCTGTCTGATTAAGTGCGTGTTGGAACAGAGGCAGCACACGGGGCCTTCAGAGACCTCTGCAGCGACTGGAAGGAAGGTCAGGGGTCAGCCTGTGAAAACATTCCCAGGGTGCACTGCACCTCCCCCAGCCACGCTCCATGCCAGCAGCTTCCCTGAACTCAGCTCAGCCGAGAGCGGGAGGAAGGAGGGAGAGGGAGACAGAGTGTACACTTCACAAAGAAACTCACCCCGTCTGCTCCACCTCTGTCTTCTTCATTGACAAAGCAGGCAGATTTCAGTTCACATGGTTCTCCTGTGATCTATAGGTAGTTTGAGTTTACAGGCTAAACTGCAATGTAAACGGGGACTACACTACATACATTAGGACCCTGGTATCAACTTCCACACTATTGTTCTCTAATTCTTAATATACAGCACTTCCGTCATTAACACACACACACAAAAACATACTAACACACACACACAAACACACAAACTCTCACACACTTGTGTAATTAGCTCCCATGTGGCTTCACACATGGACAACAAGTGATGTTTGATTTTGGTTAATAGGATGCCTCCTGCCTGCATGGACATTATGGTAAGAAAGCACGTTAGAACAGAGATATAAACAACAGATTATTGGTCAGAACCAGGGGCCCTTGTCTGTATGTTCTGCCAAACCATCTGTACA
Organism: Galaxias olidus; assembly: GCA_026901105.3. Lineage (NCBI taxonomy): Eukaryota > Metazoa > Chordata > Actinopteri > Galaxiiformes > Galaxiidae > Galaxias > Galaxias olidus. The sequence continues at coordinate 126,141 of JAPMUY010002731.1, read as the reverse complement.
GTCAGACAACAACTCAACAAGTCAGGTAGCCATCCACTCACTCAATCAATGAGTCAGTCAGTTAGCCCTGCAGTCAGTCAGTCAATCAGTCAGTCAGTCAGTCAATCAGTCAGTCAGTCAGTTAGCCCTGCAGTCAGTAAGTCAGTTAGCCCCCCAGTCAGTCAATTAGCTCTGCAGTCAGTCAGTCAATCAATCAGTCAGTCAGTTAGCCCTCCAGTCAGTCAATCAGTCAGTCAGTTAGCCCCCCTGTCAGTCAGTCAGTCAGTCAATCAATCAGTCAGTCAGTTAGCCCCCCTGTCAGTCAGTCAATCAGTCAGTCAGTCAGTCAGTCAGTCTCTCAACCAGTCAGCCAGACAACCTATCATCAATTCAGTTAGACAGCCATCAGTGAATCGCCTGCTCAGTCAGCCAGCCAGCTATCCAGCCAATCAGTCAGTCAGTCAGTAACCCAGTCAGTCAGTCAGTAACCCAGCCAGTCAGCGAGCCAGCCAGCTAGCCAGCCAATCAGTCAGTCAATCAGTCAGTCAGTCAGCCCTACCAGATGAACAATACTGGTCTGCCTTCCTGACCTCCCAGTCTGGGGTTCCTACACACATACAATGGCTGCCTTAATTCCCCAGCCTTCAACCCCAGCCCTGCGTCCCTCACCAATGGTGCCCATTCAGAAGTGTGGGCCCTCCATGGTGCCCATTGACAGAGCAGCACAAAGCCTGCAGTGTGGAGGCTCTGCTCTCTGACACCACCCCATTACAAGGCTCCTGTGCCAGCCTTCCCTGCTTCGCTCTCTGTCCGTCTGTCCGGCCGTTGGTGTACGCCAGAGAAAGTTTGTGTGTTGCTGTCAGGGTGACCAATAGATCCCTGCCATGCCACGAGCAGTCGGTCCTCGGTCAGCCACTGAACCAGGTCATGGCTCAGTTTGCACAACTTACTCCCCTGAGACTATCATTTTTCCTTCATACTTTAGTGTAGATCAAAATTAGGCACATATCTTTGAATGAGTCAAGTGGTTCGTTGAGTGACCTTGGCGTGTTAGCTCCACATCATAACACACATCATTTGGCCTCTGACCCCCCTCACCCCTGACCTTTCACCTCTAACCACACATGACCTAGAATGTTCCTCTCAAGAGTGAACAGACATCCTGCTGTAGGTCCCAGGCATCTCTGTCTGCAGGGACTGACTCTGCCATACACAGGGTGTACATGTTTCATATTTTAAGAAGGAAATAAATCATTTTGGTACATGCCCACAGGGTATGGTCAAGTGCAATGCACATATACATAAGATTGTGAAGTTATTCAACCGCAAGCCTCCCGAGCCCACAAACAGCGAGTGGAATGCACAGACAGTGCACTGGCGTTGAGCAGAGTCTCCAAGACCACACTGTCCCTGTTTGTCTAATGCTCCCATTCTCACCACATTACATTACGGCTCTGGGAGGAGCAGGGAGCCCTCTGCTTGTTCCCTCCAGGAGGTTCTCTGCTCTCCACGGCTCCACACACTCCCCACGCTTTTCTTTGAATGGCAAGAAATATTGTCTAGGACTAAACTGCCTCAATAAATCTCGGAGGTTTCAATGGAACAGATTACAGACGAGACGAACATTTTGGGTGTTTGTCTTTATAGATGTAGTAGAAGTCTGCAGCTACACCATAGCGCATCCTAGCCCTGATTCATGTCATGATGGGTGGGATGTGAAAATGATTGTACTTGATGTTGCTGTACCACATTTAGGATTACAGTTTCTTTTTATGGAACTACTGAGCACAAACAGCAATGTGCAGTGCATAATCTTATAAACTAAAGACTGTAATCACTTTATATGTAGGGAAACTAACTGTGACTTTAAAAACGGAGCATTTATATTCACAGACAAAGTATAAAAATAAATGCTCATGTCACATCATACTCAGATCACTGACTCCACTTTCTAAACACATTCCCTAGACTTCTCTGCTGCTCGGGAACGTTACCTGTGTGCCATTAACTTTGTTCAGTGATGTGAGTGACATCACCTCAGAGACGAGGGGGTCAAGTGTGATGGGTGACAGGAACAGGAACAGGAAGTGCAGCGACAGCGAAAAAAAACCCTGAGGAAGAATGGGATTCCAGGGCAGAACGCAAACCAGCTGGCAGGAAACAGCACTTTTATAATTCTTTGAACTTTGATTTCCTCTCAAAGGAAGTGCCCTCGCTGTGCTTTCTCTGGCCGGCTATCTCTTGGCTCAGAGCTGTGCCTGTGTCAGACTCCAAGACTAGGTTACACACTCGCCATCCCTGTCAGCCATACAAACAAACTCAATACTGCCTCACTCCATGAGAATGAAACATCTAAACTGCCTGCCCCCCATGTACAATACACCGTCTGTCTGACTTCAACTACGGCGCTTATGAGAAACCCTCAGAGGGTTTCACTTTTATATGACATGATAATATATATAGATGAAATGATATACTAGAAAGAAAGGATGGGAAATGAAGTCTAGTGTACTACATTACTTGAACACAAAAAGCCGGCTGAGGTGGAGTATCAGGGTCATCAGGGTTCAGTGAATCAATCTGTCCAGCACCTAGACAGTGGAGCCGTATCCATCAAGCTCCTTTGATCTGTATATAGTCGGTCGAATTACAGTACACACATGCATTTCTATTTCTCCATCTGGAACAGGCCTTACGGGACTGCCTCCTTCTGCTAGTGTAATATTTCTCTGTAGCCTGATGAACAACACAACAGGCTGCTCTGCCAGTGTAATGCCTATCTGTAGCCCGATGAACAACAGGCTGCTCTGCCAGTGTAATGCCCCCCTGTAGCCTGATGAACAACAGGCTGCTCTGCCAGTGTAATGCCTCTCTGTAGCCTGATGAACAACACAACAGGCTGCTCTGCCAGTGTAATGCCTCTCTGAAGCCTGATGAACAACACAACAGGCTGCTCTGCCAGTGTATTGCCTCTCTGTAGCCTGATGAACAACAGGCTGCTCTGCCAGTGTAATGCCTCTCTGTAGCTTGATGAACAACAGGCTGCTCTGCTAGTGTAAGGCCTCTCTGTAGCCTGATGAACAACACAACAGGCTGCTCTGCCAGTGTAATGCCTCTCTGTAGCTTGATGAACAACAGGCTGCTCTGCCAGTGTAATGCCTCTCTGTAGCCTGATGAACAACAGGCTGCTCTGCCAGTGTAATGCCTCTCTGTAACCTGATGAACAACACAACAGCCTGCTCTGCCAGTGTAATGCCTCTCTGTAGCCCGATGAACAACACAACAGGCTGCTCTGTCAGTGTATTGCCTCTCTGTAACCTGATGAACAACACAACAGGCTGCTCTGCCAGTGTATTGCCTCTCTGTAGCCTGATGAACAACAGGCTGCTCTGCCAGTGTAATGCCTCTCTGTAGCTTGATGAACAACAGGCTGCTCTGCTAGTGTAAGGCCTCTCTGTAGCCTGATGAACAACACAACAGGCTGCTCTGCCAGTGTAATGCCTCTCTGTAGCTTGATGAACAACAGGCTGCTCTGCCAGTGTAATGCCTCTCTGTAGCCTGATGAACAACAGGCTGCTCTGCCAGTGTAATGCCTCTCTGTAACCTGATGAACAACACAACAGCCTGCTCTGCCAGTGTAATGCCTCTCTGTAGCCCGATGAACAACACAACAGGCTGCTCTGCCAGTGTAATGCCTCTCTGTAGCCCGATGAACACCACAACAGGCTGCTCTGCCAGTCCAGGGTCCTTCACTGATTTGGCCAGCTAAACATTATCTTTACCAACACAGAGTTATGAAATGTGTAGCCAACATAAACTACATGGAGCGCATGAAGATGCAACTAAAACTGAGGAGTACTGAAGTATGGCGTGTTGGAGGTTATGGCAACAAAGGGGCCTGAGCCCAGATTCAATTAAAGTCTTTATTATTGTAGCCACACACTCCAGGAAATTGGGTGTGCCCACACAGGGATCAGAACGAATTGTTTTTCGACTGTGAAACGACAGCACACGGGTAAGAATGATGCAATAACTGGCTGAATACATAAACCGCATGTGCAATTACATGTAATGTGCATTTAACAACGCACAAGCCTCCCCACTCCTCTATCACCACACAACAAAAACAAACCAAATCATTCAAACAAAGTGCTTGGAGCAATTATCCCAGCACAACCACTTCAACCAAATTGGAAGAGAAACTGTGGCTATGTCCAACAGTGAAATCTATAATTGTAGCATTTTTAAAAGCGTAAAACGTTTTTCTGATGGTGTTTACTCGAGTATACCAACTAGTCTGCCAATATTGGCAGCATTAAGGTCTTTAAAGGCCTCTCCCCCAAACCAAATAGAAAGCAAACAGTGTATCTGAGCAACAGGCTGGCGGCCTTAGTGCCCATGCTGCTGGGAAGCCCTGGTCTTCCAGGCGTGGGTCTCCCTGTTGAAACTGTAGTGGCAGATTAGGGAGCCCATTTGTCACAATAGCCAGATAAACTGCTGAATTTCGCTGCTTTTAATGATGAGAGGTGGCGTGTCAATAGCACACCTATTGCACAGGCACAGCATATGGCCTCTGGTTGGTCAACCCTCGGGTGTGTAGAGGGAACCAGAGGAATGCTGGGTAAGAGAAATAGAGTGGCCGAGCTGCTTTGAATGATAACCCACCTCAGCAAAATATCAAGCACTTCAACAAGGTAGTAATAAGTTCAAAGTAAGAACCATGAGAACGCCTCAGCTTGCTTTGTTTCTGACTGCTGGAGTACCAAGGCCACTCTGGCAGGAAGAGAGCAGATCGACATTTAACTTCGGGGCTGCCATTCCCACTGTTCAAAGACAATTTGAACGCAGCCTGGGCCTCCTTCATGTGAACAGACAGTTTGAACACAGCCTGGGCCTCCTTCATGTGAACAGACAGTTTGAACACAGCCTGGGTCTCCTTCATGTGAACAGACAGTTTGAACGCAGCCTGGGCCTCCTTCATGTGAACAGACAGTTTGAACACAGCCTGGGCCTCCTTCATGTGAACAGACAGTTTGAACGCAGCCTGGGCCTCCTTCATGTGAACAGACAGTTTGAACGCAGCCTGGGCCTCCTTCATGTGAACAGACAGTTTGAACACAGCCTGGGTCTCCTTCATGTGAACAGACAGTTTGAACACAGCCTGGGCCTCCTTCATGTGAACAGACAGTTTGAACGCAGCCTGGGTCTCCTTCATGTGAACAGACAGTTTGAACGCAGCCTGGGCCTCCTTCATGTGAACAGACAGTTTGAACACAGCCTGGGCCTCCTTCATGTGAACAGACAGTTTGAACACAGCCTGGGTCTCCTTCATGTGAAAGCTTATGAACCCCACCACACAGATACCCCATGACTGTAAACAACAACACCTAAAGTTATTGTTAGACACATGGAGCCAACCACTAATCTGCAAAGAATTCCACGAGAGAAAGTAACGTCTTAACGGGGCTATATATATATATATATGTATATATGTATATGCACACACATGCTTCTGCCATGATTACAATTTGAACAAAAGGCGCATTTTCTGGGTTACATAAAGAGGGTTCTGTGTGCAGATCAATGGGCTTTGTGTGTTTCTCCACAGTAGAGGCTGGCTGGGATCAGATCAATGAGGCTGGCTGGGATCAGATCAATGGGGCTGGCTGGGATGGTGTGCAGATCAATGGGCTTCATGTGTTTCTCCACAGTAGAGGCTGGCTGGGATGGTGTGCAGATCAATGGGCTTCATGTGTTTCTCCACAGTAGAGGCTGGCTGGGATGGTGTGCAGATCAATGGGCTTTGTGTGTTTCTCCACAGTAGAGGCTGGCTGGGATGGTGTGCAGATCAATGGGCTTCATGTGTTTCTCCACAGTAGAGGCTGGCTGGGATGGTGTGCAGATCAATAGGCTTCATGTGGACGGGCTTCTACTAGGACAGTGGCCAATACCTAATGGGTTTCAAGGGCCTCTGAACAGATAAACGAGGAGGAAATATTGATATGTGCTGAATATTGCTGTTCTGGACGTTATTTTGTATTAAACAAATGATCAACTCCTGTATTTCAACATTAATTCAACATTTTAGTATAGATTAATTAAATACAGGCCAAATAAAATGTTAAACTGCCCTGATGCTTGAGATTCAATTAGAGGGGTGATGCGGGCTTAGGGTTCCCATAGCACACACACACACACACACACACACACACACACACACACACACACACACACACACACACACACACGCGCACACAGATACAGCTCTTCCAGCCCCACAAACCTTAATCCAACTAGCGGGAAATAACACAAATCAGTTGTATCATTGACCTTACTGAAGACTTAGCAAACTGTTTTTGCCACAAAACGAAAGCATTAGCGTAAAATACATCTTGGCCGAGCGCCCACACAGTGCCGTGGATAGGGCCATTTCAGGGGGAGCGACCTCATTTTCCTAATACAAGGCAGTTTACATAACACTTGTGTCCCCTGACAGGGAGTGTTGGCAGTTTGGCTGGACTGGGCCGAACAGCTGCTGCCTGGGACTGGGGCATGGAGGCCTCTCCCCTGGTTATGCCCTATGGCCTGCCCCGTGGCTCACCCAGAGGGCCCAGCGGCTGCCTGGGACTGGGGCATGGAGGCCTCTCCCCTGGTTAGGGCCTATGGCCTGCCCCGTGGCTCACCCAGAGGGCCCAGAGGATCACGCCTTTTAACACGGGCTGTTTTCATCATTTGCACTAGGTATGGGGAGAGTGCATATTGAATAGTTTGGTTTCTAAGTCCAACAACAAAAGGTGTTTCAAAACATACGCACAAATCACGGGACAAGTCTCCCTACATTTTCCTGTGAGCTAGCTCACACAATGACAGGCCAAAATGGAGAGAGGTACAGATATACGTTTGGACAGAGACAAAAGGACTCTTGATACTTGACATCTACACCTAAAGCAGGGATTGCCAATGCAAGGGACTTTCAGACTTCCAGTCCTACCCCTAACCTTACAAAGTCCTCGGGAAGATTTAAGCATTTTAATTGAAAGTGTTTGATGAGAATCATAAAACAATAAACCCCAGTAGGAGGGAGAGAAAGAGAGTTCATGTGGTGATTCTTCATGCTGGCCGGGCATCACAGGACCAGCAGCCCTCTGTGAAGTCAGATCCCTGTGTTTACATTGGCAGGCGGTCCACGCAGTCCTCTGGACTGGCTTCACCCTCAGCAGGGACTCGCTTGATCCCCAAATCAGTCTCCAATCCCAGGGCCGGCAGAGTGCCGGAACTCCCCTTCATGGGTTACGCCGTCTCGTGACGATAGCGGCCGCTATGGAAAACATGTCTCATCCAGCGGGGACACAGGGCGCGCCTGCAGAGGGAGAGATGGAGAGCACTGACGGGTGGCTGATGCTCTGCACGCCCAGTGGAGTGTAAACGTGTGTAGGTGGAGCCCCGGAGAGGCCGAGGGTTAGGCCCTTTAAACAGGGCCGAACTGAGGAGGTGTGGAGGCTGTCTGGAGCCTGTCTCGACTTTTTCTGTGTTTCCGTTGGCAGTTTAACGAACAGCTGAAATGTTAACCAGAAGAAGACAGGCTAACTAATGTGAACAACGCCTTTGTGTGCTTGCAGCTCCGTGGCGAGATAGCTGCCTATTATCAGGGGATCAAGTCTTCATAAAACAACAGTTTAGCTGTCATTTGAAGTACGTGTAAAGCACTAACCTAATGATTAATAGTTTAAAGATTCAACAACACAGGTCTTTAGACAGAGCCCAGGGGAGTCGTCCTCACACGTCTTTAGACAGAGCCCAGGGGAGTCGTCCTCACACGTCATAAAGGACACATTCTAATCACACCTGTTCCTCCTTACCATTCCATGCACTGAGGAACACTAGCATTAGCTAGCTCCTCAGCCAGATGGGGGGGGGTCGCGGGACCAGGGATGTGTGTGGGCGAGGGGGAGTAGATGTTGTCACCACGCACTCTTAACAACAACAACTCCACTCCACTTACATCATTCGGAGAGAACTCAAGACAGTTCCCCTGTTTTGAAATCTCATTTTGAAACCTCAGCCCAAAATCATGCAGTCTGCTTTGACGACATTTCATACATTTAAAAAAGAAATCTGAATGTGAGAACCAACGCAGGTCTTTGGCCTCATCCTCGAGTCTTCTCTCTTTCTCGCCATTTCATTACATTTGTAAAAAAACGAAATAAAAATAGATTTTGATAAAGATCAAGTGAAAGACTATCTTAATCAAAGAAAAACAAAGTGAACCGGTCTGATAACCTAATACAGTTGTGTTTGTGAATAGATCCCTGCAGCTTGGACCCCATTGGTCACACTTCAACTTGCATGGGATCTCACAGCTGAAGCTGGCTGATTCACCACGGATATGCTTGTTTGCCTCTCAGAAGAGCCTGCTTCATTGTAAAGCTGGGAGATTAGAAACTGGGATGGGAAAATGATCAACAAATTACATGTATTAAACGAGACAAAATATTATCTGAACATTACTACTTTTGGAATTTGTGTAGTTCCATGTTCACAAATCCAAAAACGGATTTCCAAAGTAGTACGTACATGTTATCTACGAGACCATATCATGACTGATGTCCTATCAGTAACCCTCTGACACACACCACACACACACACACACACACACACACACACACACACACACACACACACACACACACACACACACACACACACACACACACACACACACACACACATACACACACACAAACTGGTTTGTCTTTAAATTACACTATGATCCTTCACGTTTTTTTTCGGGAAGAGATACATGGAAATAGTATCTCATAGTGACACACCGTTTTCACTTAAGAAGAAGATTCCGGTATGTAAGGTTCTTTGGACGTTCCTCTCAAAGTGAACACACACACACACACACACACACACACACACACACACACACACACACACAAACACACACAAACACACACATGACTGCAGTAGACAGTGGTCTGACTGTCTGACAAGTAGGTCAGAACAGGGCCAGGCAGAGAGAGTCTGAGAGAGACAAGAGAGAGGGAAGGAGAGAGAGAGACAGAGAGAGCAAAAGCAAGTGAGTTTTGCAAAATATGAAAAGGAATGCAATAAACCCAGTTGCTGATTTAACACCAGCAGATGCAAAAATCAGTGGACAAAGCTGTACATATCTATTGCAGAAAGGGAGCATTTCCCCAGTAGCTTGCCATTTCATCTCAGTTAAATTTGTCAGTAAAATATAACAGTTGTACAGGTAATATTTGTCAGTAAAATATAACAGTTGTATAGGTAATATCACAACAAAATAATAACAATATATATCCTGCTCTCTGTTCTCAATATAATAATATTATACTATGAAATAATATTGACTGCACTGTACATACAGTATGCATTGTTGGAGCTGTTGAGTCTCACCTGAGGGCAATCTTTGATGTAGTGGCCCTTGTTGAAGCATAGGTGGCACAGGTAGTTGGGGGGCGGTCTCTTGCTGGGCTTGCGTGGTTCTGAAGAAAGGGAGAGGTCAGAGAAATGGTCCGTCAGGGAGTTGAGGCCTTCTACGATGTTGTTCAGAGAGCCATACGGGGACACATTTTTGTACGCGTTGTTATTTAAGGCCTAGGAAGCAGAAAAGAGACATCATTAGAATGGCATATGAGCCAACAATGTGCCTAGAAAAGGGACGACATAACTTGTTTACATATTCAAGGGTTGTCATGGGAAGGTTAACACACTCGTCACATTTAGGCAAAACAGGTCAATAGCAAATTTCACAAAGACACATCTTCACTAAATGCATCTGCGAAATGCAAACATAAAAAAACACTGTTTGGACAGTAGTACCACCAGTAATAAAAATAAATTAAGAAATCAAATCTGATTTCAATGATCTCTGATTGTTGGGTTGGAGCACCAATCTCCTTTGGCTGGCACGCCCCGAGTCACTGTGAGGGTTAGGGTTAGGGACATCACTGTGAGGGCTGGCACGCCCCGAGTCACTGTGAGGGTTAGGGTTAGGGACATCACTGTGAGGGTTAGGGTTAGGGACATCACTGTGAGGGCTGGCACGCCCCGAGTCACTGTGAGGGTTAGGGTTAGGGACATCACTGTGAGGGCTGGCACGCCCCGAGTCACTGTGAGGGTTAGGGTTAGGGACATCACTGTGAGGCAGTGCTGGCACGCCCCGAGTCACTGTGAGGGCTAGGGTTAGGGACATCACTGTGAGGGCTGGCACGCCCCGAGTCACTGTGAGGGTTAGGGTTAGGGACATCACTGTGAGGGCTGGCACGCCCCGAGTCACTGTGAGGGTTAGGGTTAGGGACATCACTGTGAGGGCTGGCACGCCCCGAGTCACTGTGAGGGTTAGGGTTAGGGACATCACTGTGAGGGCTGGCACGCCCCGAGTCACTGTGAGGGTTAGGGTTAGGGACATCACTGTGAGGGCTGGCACGCCCCGAGTCACTGTGAGGGTTAGGGTTAGGGACATCACTGTGAGGGCTGGCACGCCCCGAGTCACTGTGAGGGTTAGGGTTAGGGACATCACTGTGAGGGCTGGCACGCCCCGAGTCACTGTGAGGGTTAGGGTTAGGGACATCACTGTGAGGGCTGGCATGCCCCGAGTCACTGTGAGGCAGTGCACGCCCCGAGTCACTGTGAGGGTTAGGGTTAGGGACATCACTGTGAGGGCTGGCACGCCCCGAGTCACTGTGAGGGTTAGGGTTAGGGACATCACTGTGAGACAGTGCTGCATGACATCACTGTGAGGGAGTGCTGCATGACATCACTGTGAGGGAGTGCTGCATGACATCACTGTGAGGGACTGCTGCATGACATCACTGTGAGGGAGTGCTGCATGACATCACTGTGAGGGAGTGCTGCATGACATCACTGTGAGGGACTGCTGCATGACATCACTGTGAGGGAGTGCTGCATGACATCACTGTGAGGGAGTGCTGCGTGACATCACTGTGAGGGAGTGCTGCATGACATCACTGTGAGGGAGTGCTGCATGACATCACTGTGAGGGAGTGCTGCATGACATCACTGTGAGAGAGTGCTGCATGACATCACTGTGAGGGAGTGCTGCGTGACATCACTGTGAGGGAGTGCTGCGTGACATCACTGTGAGGGAGTGCTGCATGACATCACTGTGAGAGAGTGCTGCGTGACATCACTGTGAGAGAGTGCTGCATGACATCACTGAGTTTGAGGGTACAATAACCTGCTCCATGGAAAACATCACTGGTGATAAGGACAGACTAGAGCTCCTTGTCTTCGTTCAAAACTTGCTCAACACAGAAAACAGAAAGTAAATGGCTACTTGATACACAATCCTGGTTTAGCATTTCTGGATCCACTTTAAAGTGCCATATGATTTTTCAACATGTTTCATTACTCTAACAGAACAAAACATGTGGATGCACAATAATGACAGAATTAAGGATTCATATCTAAACCAAACATGTCGTCATACTACAGTAAACGGTGTAGAAGGCACATGGAGTAAATAGACCTGGAGTCTATCTAAAAGTGTCGTATGTCTCTTCAAGAACAAGCAACATGGAATAAATAGTAACAACATATTTAGTGTCTGTGAGTTCTATCTCTTTCTGGGAGTCATGGTCCTGGTTTGGGAGTAATGTTATTGATTATGTCTAATGTTGTATAGCATAGAAACTTCATACTTGGCAAGCATGGCGCCACTGGGGTCCAAGCCTCTACCTAAGCAGGCTATGAGGCCTCTCCATCACTAACTACTTCCAGCCCCACACTCACGTCCTTCTCTTACATCTACCCAGGATACACCAGCCCCACACCCAGGATACACCAGCCCCACACCCAGGATACACCAGCCCCACACCCAGGATACACCAGCCCCACACTCATGTCCTGCTCTTACATCTACCCAGGATCAATCAAATAGAGCCATCTGTCATCGGTTTCAAGTCCTGGCTTATAAAATTATGTTCTGCTTTGTATTCAGTGTGGAGAATAATACATCTACTGAAGTTGTCGAATAAATGAAAACACAATCTGTGCATATAAAAAGCTATAAAGTGTTAATGAATGAAATATCTAAACCAACACAGGGTTTTTGTGTTGAGTTTCACCCCTATTTTCAGAGTGCAACTCACATTGCACTGATTTCATTGACAACTTCTAATGAACAGGTGTGTTTGTTCATGCTGTCTCTCTCCCTGTGTGTGTGTGTGTGTGTGTGTGTGTGTGTGTGAAAGAAAGAGAGAGAGTGTGTGAGCGAGAGAGAATAAGAGCAAGAGAAAGAGGGACGTGTGGTTAGCAGTGAGTTTGACAGAGGGAGGGTCTGTGTGTGAGAGGTAGCGTGGTCTTACTGCACTCAGCTCATCTCCTGGGAGAAGGTGACTGCTTTCACAGATTCACAGATCAAGCTTGGCACTCTCTGGAGCAATAGACTGGTATAGGTCAACTAGCAATCTAGGCCATTAGACTGGCTCAGTCTGTTTGGCAAAGAACTTTTTTTATTATTATTATATGCGTAGAAAAACTAGAATCAAAATATAATGAAATAATAAATGATAAATAAATAAATTAAATAATATAATAGTCAAACATTGGCAGACAGAGACTCAGATAAAATAATCCAACTGCAATAAGGCTGGTAATGGGAGAAATACGTAGATAAGTCCCAGCCTTGACTCGATGAGTTGCAGCTCAACTCTGCAGTTTCTTTACATCACATATAGCACATGTTCCTAATTACCGACTATGTTGCATTATCTGTCAACTAAAACCAAGTGTACATTGCTCATCTCTGGATCAAATCTCTTTATTATACTTGACTGAAGTACTGGGGGCTTAAATGTTCCCAGACTATGTGTGCTTTCTGATAGTTGGGGCTATTTTACTCAGGGGGACTGTATGTTAGTAAACAGTGTGTTTTAATGTACAATGTGCTCACCCATTTAGGGTGTTAACATGTTATATTGGTGCAATACAATCTGTGATTATTGGCATAATTGTTGAACTCTGGAGGAAATTATTCCCCATTATTGGTTTCAAATTAAATTAAATAATAATTATGAAAAACACCCTACGCAACTCTGATAGTTTTAAGTTTAAGGACCAGGTATCAAGAGTGATATTTTAGACTTGATATTATCCTTTCATATATACAATTGCTGGAGGGCATTTGCATTGCCAACACAGCCATATTATATTGCCTTGTTTTCTGCATACCTTTGTTTTTCAGTGTTTATTATAAACTTGTCCATAGCAACAAAAATGTACAAAAGTAGGCAAGCAAGCATGGATTTTGTTTGCACAACCTGATTTATTTAAAGGAGACATAAAAAACAGATTTCAGCAGTAGGGGGCTATGTGAGCAAACAAACTCCTGTATGCTGTATAGTGGCTCTGAGGATTGCAGTAAGTGAGAGAGAGAGAGAGAGAGAGAGAGAGAGAGAGAGAGAGAGAGAGAGAGAGAGAGAGAGAGAGAGAGAGAGAGAGAGAGAGAGAGAGAGCAATATGTGTGTGTGTGTGTGTGTGTGTGTGTGTGTGTGTGTGTGTGTACAGAGACGGGTGGTGGTGAAGTTATAAAGAAGAGATATGAAACATACTATTATGCTGTCAGATGCAGTTCTAAATGCATAGCTTGGACTACAGCCGTGACCCGTCACGCTCCAACTTGTGTCACGCTCAAGTGTGGCTGGCGCTCTAATCTTTACCCTGCAGTCAAAAACAATTGATCGCCGCTTAAAAATCCGCAACTGCACACTCAGCGGCGTTTCATTAAATAGTGACTAATCCTGCAGCATTAATGGCGTTTACCCAATTTACTTTCTAAATACTTTTAAGTCGTCTAGTTTCTTTTTTATGTAAGCTAACTGTTCGAAATCTCAGGTGTGCATTTTATTACCGTGATTACAAGGCCCTAAACGATATTTGCTTTTGCACTGAAAAGCGTTTATAGATAATGCTGATCAATCGACAAGCTTAACCTCAGAGCAAAAATCATGGCGGTCCAAAATAGACACAGCTTCACACACAAACATTTGCAAAACAGTGTTCAAAACAACCTCTTGTTTTTACTCATGCACTAAATCAAAGATGCGTAGTCCAAAAAGCTATTTACCTCATTCCGTTGGAGTTGAAAGAAGTTGTTAAGATAATTAGAGTTCAGAGAAGAGCCCAGATCCGCTGCGGGAGTCTTGCTGAAGTTCAGATCCGGGTGGGAAGAGTTGGGCTCGGGTCTAAAAGCATCAAAAGCGCTGGTCTGGTGGGTGTCTTGTAAAGAAAGATAAACCCAATTGAGAAGTTGAGCAGGCTGGTACACGGAGGCACTCGTATCTATAGCAGACAACAAGCTCATCTTTTAAGTGGATAGACTGCATATACCACCGCTGTTTCTTATATTGCTCAACTTTCTCTTCTTTCTTTCCCCACCCGTTAATTGTAAACGTTGCTTTTTCTTCCCGCAGACACTGTCCTTCAAACGCTGGGAGCCTACTCCCAGTTTTACTGTTACGCAAAAGTCATTGCTCTAACATGTAAGTATAGAAAGTTTTCACCCACTCCCCATGGTCCGTTATCTCGCTTTATTGCAATGGGACATTGCGAGCTTCATTGCATAGGTGACGTCTGTGCGTCATGGCGTGCGTTCGCGAATGGGATTGGACATGAACTAATACCCGTGTAGTTGGATGTCTGGTTGATTTCGAACGTATTGTTGCAGTCATTTCTTTCAGAATTTTTTTTTGTAAGAATCCTTTTGTCTATCCCTATATTACTCTCTACCATGACCATGTATATGATACTGATTGTCTGGAATGCGTGCATCATTCCGGTATGGTTTCATGATAGTTGATGGTATTAGTATTCTTATTATGATTATGATATGATATGATATATATATATATATATGCATGTTTTATTAACTTTATGTTATCCAAGAAATCCCTCATAGCCCTGTCACTGTCCGGCTGTCCAACCCGTGCCATAAAAAAGGCCATACGGCAGTTTACTTTCCATCCTTTCCATTTGCCTCCCTCTTGTGGTGAGAATGAGATACATTTACTTAATTCCAAAACAAACTTTTAATACAGTTTTACAGCCAGCAAAATAGAGTGCTATCAGAAGGGAGAATGCTATAAATAAATAATCTCTTGGATATATTATACAGCGTATACGCGGGCCTTATAAGAGCAAGTAAGTTAAAATTTAATAATCATCTTTCAAACCGAATACTGCTCTAAATTTAACCTGGTCCTTAACAATTTTTTAAAAAACTTTTAAGGGAAAGAACATTTTAAAAATATTAAACGTTACTGTCACCTATCTCAAATCATAAATAAATATTGTTTATAAAATCATTGTTGTTTGAACTCTTCAATTCTATTAGAGCAGTCAAAAATTATTATAGGATGGAGTTTTATTATAGTACCAGCGAGCCCGGGCAAGCTATTTCATAACAAAAGGCCATGTCACTTTTCCACAATGACTCACCTGGTTCTAATGATCATATAGTCAGGCAACACTTGAGAGAAATGACCCGTGCTTTGTAAACATTGCTGACTGCAATTGCAAAGGTGGGCGGTGTGTAGGCTACAGTATGGAAAACATGAGTCCACGCCCCTTAGCTAATAGACTCCAGGACCAAAGCTTGCGAAAGAGCTGTGTGCTTCGCCCAGTCCAGGAAGAGACGATTACCGAACTTCAAGTAAGTCGCCATAATCTATCTTGTATAGCGTTATGTTCGATAGGATGTTAATGTTAACTTCATAGTTGGGTTAGTCTCTAGACTTTGCGATCTAATTTTGAATGTTTGTTACTACATGAAGTAACAAATACATGAAGCATTGCAACGTCTTGCGTTTTGGTTGTATTTTCACCTCAAGTAGGCTAGCGATAATCTAAAACGCCTTGTAGCAGTTGTAGGCCAATTAGCTATCTAACTTTAGATAACCGATCCGTTTAGAAATGGGGGATTCCTTCCGCCATAACTTCAGAATTTCCTTTCCGTGTTTATAAATAACTCAGTGCCCTATTTCCTCGTATGATCGAGGAATAGGTTGCTGTCTTAGAACCTTCCTTTAAATGAAGCCCATGTAGGCAAGTATAATTTAGGATTTATTAAAAACATTGATGATTATTTAGAAATAATGGCATGGATAGTTGCCTACTGCATGAATAATGTTGTGGGCTTCTATTCCACAATTTGCAGCAGGCCCTGTCAATCTCTCGAAAATACCTTTTGGACTATTGAGGCAAATGACCTAGTATGCTTGGAATGGTGATTGAAGACGGTATAATTGTGAATACATAAAAAATAGGTTTAAATACATGCAATGCTTACTGATCATTGTTCACCTGCAGGCTTACAGACGAGTTAAACAGAAAAAGAGGACCTGTGCTCTATTCTCTTGTGTGACAGTGTTATAATTTGTTGGCTGTGTGTAAATCTATGAAGGCATAGGCAAGTTTACGCACAGTAATGTAGACCTAATAAGTCTAGTTAAATTGCATTGCTGCTTCAGTTAGCTGATCAAACCCCTTAATTGAGACACTTTCGATCTACAGTGGACTTTGTATTCCATGAAGGGACACAGAATATTTATGAGTGTTCCTATTCAAATGCAGCGATGTCTGTAACTTATAACATGGTCTGTACAATGCAAGTGTTGAGGCTTTTCCATTGATGTGTATGGGACTATAACTGTAGTGGGTCTGTTGCAGGACAAAAATAAGCAGTGCTGAGGGGTTACAGCTTACATCCATGTACTAAACTGTTTCCAATGGTTACTAAGTCTAGGGTGCATGCTGTGTGCCTAGAAGGTGCTGTCAAACATTGTATGGAAAATAGAGTCTGTTGGCTGGCAGGTTCCCTGGTTTATTGTTACAACAATATTATCATTCAAATCTGACTCATCTTGAACCTTAAAATTACAATATATAAATAGTTTGTGTTTGGAAATTCCATTGGAGAGGAGTGGTCTGTTTTTAAACGTCCGTTGATGTTGTCATGTCAACACATATCAAGGAAATGTGTTCACAGGGTGTTACCTTTTAACTGTCTATCTATTTAGACTTCCAGAACCTAAAATACATAGCAGGAGGTTGTTTCTAATGCCGTAATCAATTGCAAACCAGTGTAGTAATTAATCTATTCAACTTCCTAGTATTTAAATATAAATAAATACACTCATCCTTATGGTTTTCTTTTTCCCGTTTGTTTTTCAGGCCGAAAACAATGAGCTATCCCGGATTCCCCCCGCAGGCAGGTGGCTACCCTCCCCAAGCTGGAGGCTACCCCCCACAGGCAGGTGGCTACCCTCCCCAGGCCGGAGGCTATCCTCCTCAGCCAGGAGCGTATCCACCCCAGGCAGGAGGCTATCCATCTCAGCCTGGTGGCTATCCTCCCCAACAGGCAGGAGGATACCCCGCAATGCCACCAGCAGGTGAGGCACTATATGTGTGTGTGTGTGTGTGTGTGTGTGTGTGGTTGGTGGGTGCGAATATCTTGGCCTGTCTGTCCACAATCAGTTATCCCCTACCTGTGTGTTGGTAACGTGTTTAGGCTGCGCTGAATGGGACTCTTAAAGTGTAAACTCTTCTATGGAGCCCAGCATTTCTAGAAATGTGTGTGCATGTGTGTCTACTGTTGAGTCTGTGTGAGAGTGCTTTAATGCCTGTCCATCTAGCTCAGCGTATGATCTGCTGTCTTTTGTAGCTTGGTGTTACGTTCAGGGCTATCTCAAGACATCGATGACAGTGAGCAAGGGAATGTTTTTAGCATAACCAGCTCTGATGGACACGTGCTCTTTTCAGAGTGATTCAGCGTGTGTCTTCCATGAGTCATCTCATGAGCTTTGAAGTTGACTCAGTGAAAGCATTCTAAGAAGGCTTTCCAGGAATCAATGCACACGGTCTAGCCTGTTCAACACAATACACAGATTATGTGGGCCTTTGGGTAATGTGACAATCCCTTCTCTGCAGATGTGTACCCAGCCCTAAGATAATTCATACTCCATACCACTTTCTTACTCTCTACTGTCAGAGTTGGAATGTGGTCTTCTTTTTTGGTGTCAAACAAACAAAAAAGAACACAATTGTATGATGTATTTGAGGTGACATTGCACCTTGTCTTGCTGTGTTATTCCTAGGCAGCTGGGGTGGTGGTGGCCCTGGTGGTTATCCGGCCATAGGCAACCTGCCTAACCCCGGCTTCAATGCAGGCGCCCTGCCTGGCATGGTAAGTCTCTCATTGTCTTAACCCAACCCCCTACTCACACAAACCATTCTTTCTAACATCTCTGTCACTCAGTCAGCACCCATCAGTTAGCCTGATTTGCACAAACACTTTTGGAATATTACCACTAGCTATCTCACGGTAAGACTTTTTCTTACGCCGCATCTTTGTAATTCCCACTGTTGCAGCTTGCTTGGTCAGTTGTCTAAGTCTCTCTCCTTGCATGGCAATAATAATCAAGGGTTTTTACTCAGCTATTTCCTCATCAGGGATGGGTTTTAAGCAGTTTGTTTAATATCAATGTGGCTTTGTACCATGTTTGAGCTTCAATCAAAAAGCGTTTTTCATATCTATTTTTCTTACTTTTATTCCTTATCATTCTAACTATAAAATGTGATTACCTTGTCATTAAAGTGGCTATATGCAACTTTATGCAAGGATTATCAATACCTTTCTATAGTTTGCACATACAGCCACTTTAATTAGAGAACTAAAAGCACTTCTGGTTGAGATGCAATCTGTATTTCGTTGCTTTGTACTTGTGACATGCGCAATGACAATAAAGTTGAATCTGAATCTGAATCTGAACTAAAATCAGATCATTTCTAGCCTGTATAACCTTGCCTGCTGTATGTGTGCAGTCTTTATGGAATGCCTATATTTTCCCTCCTATCACAGGCTAACCAGATCTCAACTTCCATGGGGGGCTTTACCCCTAACCCAGCCATGTTCAACCAAACCCCTGGTGGCTGCCCTCCTGCCCCCCAGCCCGGGGGTTATGGAGCCCCCTCCCCTAACCAACAGCAATTTGGCCTGTACCCGCAGCCAGGAGGACCAGGTATGCCCCAGCACCAGGGCCCAGGCATGGGATACCCAGGCCAGCCAGGGCAACCCATGCCTGGATACCCGCAGGCGCCATCGCCGAACCCCTCTATGCCTGGGTATGGAGGAGGACCAGCCCCCGGCCAACCTATGCCCGGATACCCCCAGGCACCATCGCCGAACCCCTCTATGCCTGGGTATGGAGGAGGACCAGCCCCTGGCCAACCTATGCCCGGATACCCCCAGGCACCATCGCCGAACCCATCTATGCCAGCTTATGGTGGAGGAGCAATGCCTGTAGCTCCGGCCATAAATGTAAGACAAACTGTAAAACACATTTTAGTTCTGAAATAATCTCCACATCTTGTTTTAATTTCATGTTTTATTATTAATGAATGCATTTTATTGTTGTATAATTTAAATATGATTATATAATTTATTTGTACATTGTAACAACAGATTTATAGATTACAACAGATTAAAGTATGTTGTTATTATTATAAAATACATTCAGTTGTTTCATGTGCTGTTTTATGCCTCAACTAATTAGGAAACAAACTATTATTCACTATGGAATTGTGTTATATTTACTTCCATCTTTTTTTTCAGAGAGGATTCCGAGGAACCATCAAGGACTTCCCGGGAGCGGACCCACTGAAAGACGTAGAGGTCCTGAGGAAAGCCATGAAGGGCTTTGGTTAGTCACCAGCCTGCTTTTTCCAAATGTTTCTTCCATATCCTTGGGACAGGAACAGATATTATTCACTCCAGGCTGAACAGTGGTTTCTATTCTCACAGTGGGTTGGACTATGGTTTATGTCATTTTATTTGAATGTGTCAGACCAAATTACTTGCTTCTAACGGGGATCCTCACTTGTTATCGTGTGCAGGCCAGTTTTTGTAGAGTTACTTGAGCATTTTTAGCTGTTTAGTTTCCCATGCAGACCACTCGGTGAGTAGCTCATATAGACTTACCTTTTACCTTGTTTGCTTGTTTTTTGGGAGGGGATAGTGTCCAAGAGGTATCACATTTAGCAACTGTAATGCATCCATATCCATATATTTTTTGATGTCAGCAGTGTATGTACTTTAGGTTGTAATATACGTACGTGGTTGCATTATTTTCATGTGTATCAGCAAAGAAGCCAGTCGGGGGAAATATTCGTGTTATATACTTTTTCCGATGAGTTTGTATGTTATTTGATTCTTGTGATCATGTGTGGGCAGGCACTGATGAACAGGCTATCATAGACCTGCTGGGAAGTCGCTCTGTCAAGCAGCGTGTGCCCATGCTGAGGACCTTTAAGACTGCCTACGGAAAGGTAACACATCTCTGTCAACAACATAGCCACATCTCAGTGTAGTAATTCCTTCTAACATTTTAGGATTATGGTTATGCTGATAGTATACTGTATATCTCGTTGTATCTCAGGTATAAAGCAGAGCATGGTACTGTGCCAATTACACGGTTGTAGATGGAAAGAGCTCATATTAACTAGTGCTATTCAAAGAGCCTTTTGACTGTACCAGTAAACCAGTCAGAATTGGGTGTCTGCCAGGTCCGTTATAGCACGGAATTTTTCTGGGCCCCTGCTCTTTTGAGGAGCAGTGAAACTGGGCTCTGAGTTAGTCGTTTTAGAGCATGTGGTGACCCAATCAAAACTTCAGACTCTTCATAACAGCTGTCTAGTAAAGCTTCCCTAGTGGGGAACTAGCTGCTTGGAGATTGACACCTTTTTTAAGGTCCATACTCAATGGGCTATTTAACAATCAATATCAGCCGTTGTACCTGTTTTACATATTTAAAAATCTTGTAAATTCCTTTCTGCACATCTTACATACACACTGACATAAACATGCAGATCAATGAAATCGTGTGTGATGAAGGTAAATCTAACAGAAGCTTCAAAAGAACCATGTATGTTTCCTTAACTCTTTTCCGTTATTAATACAGGATCTTATCAAGGACCTGAAGTCGGAGTTGTCTGGGAACTTTGAGAAGTTGGTGCTGGCCATGATGAAGACGCCGGCCCAGCTGGATGCCTATGAGCTCTACCACGCCATCAAGGTCACAACAACACTCCTACGCTTCAGTACTCCAAGTGTCATTTAAACGTTGAACTTAGCATAATTTACATGAATAAACAGATATAATGTTTAGAATTATAGCTACATGCTACAATGTATGACAGAACACACACATTTTTTCCTGACCGAGATAAATTAAAACTCCGAGCCACAACAACCTCATACCTACGAATTCATTTTGGCCAGATTGTTGCTGTCTTGTTTTGTCTTCTTGCTGGTCTGAGAAGACAGTGACATTGACCTTAATGATATCTGACATGGCTGAATGTTCTGACCCCCTAACAGGGAGCTGGGACAGACGAGGCATGCCTGATCGAGATCTTGTCCTCGCGTTCCAATGCTGAAATTAAAGAGATTAACCAGATTTACAAAACAGGTGAAGGCACCCCTAGCATTGCACACTGCATGTTAATTACACTCAGTGCCATATTTTTCACAAACCTACCCGGTCTCTTATAAGACATGCTAGGCCACATGTTCACAGATGTCTCTCACAACACAATATTGAACAACACCACAGATCGTCTTCACTGTTGTTTGCACCAAGTGCTGTTTTTCCTATTTTACATAAATACCTTCAGTCACATCTTGGTTTGGGTAACATCCTTATTACAAAGCGTATGACCTTGGTGTGTGTTATTTTAGAGTATAAGAAGACTCTGGAGGATTCTATCAGTGGAGACACATCAGGCCACTTCCGAAGACTCCTCATTTCCCTTGCCCAGGTAAACCTATGGGCCCCATTTCCCTTGCCTATGTTAACCTATGGGCCCCATCATTTCATGCCCCCCTGCAATAGTAGTAGCCAGGCTTATTAATTTCCCTTGCCATGTAAATCTATGGGCCCCATCATTTCATACCATAAAAAAAACATACATAATGCAACATGCTGCATGCTGCAATACTAGCAGCCAGGCTTATTCATTTAATGTTTAACAGGGCAATCGCGATGAGCGAGAAGCTGTGGACATCTCTCTAGCTAAGCAGGATGCTCAGGTAAACTCTACTAGTTCTCTATGGTTTTGTTTAAACAAATACCTATACTGTATCATTTATACTTTATCATTCACTTTAACCTACTTTGGGGAATGTGTATGTTACAGGCCCTCTATGCTGCAGGGGAGAACAAACTGGGAACCGATGAGTCAAAGTTCAATGCCATCCTATGTGCCAGGAGCAAGGCACACCTCAGAGCAGGTATCTCACATTCAGGACCTGAAGCTTACAAATACAGACCCTAACAGTAAGGGGGCTAATTAGGGGGACAATGTGAAGGCAAAATGTTCACTGATGTGTGTCTGTGTTTGTAGTTTTCAATGAGTACCAACAGATGTGTGGCAGGGACATTGAGAAAAGTATATGCCGGGAAATGTCTGGAGACCTTGAAAGCGGCATGCTGGCAGTCGGTAAGAGAAAGACACACCGATCATCAGGCACCAAGCCAATCCCACACCCAAACAGGTTCACTCAGAGTCACACCCAGACTTTATTACATAGTTGGACCTATATATTGAATGACACACATACTGACAAACACAGGTGCTTTTCTGTGTGTGACATGCAACAGGAAATTACTCCACTATAAAACTACACATGTAATGGCATATAGTAGCTCTGAGTCTCCCACTATAGTATAAAGCACTTTATGTGTCTGGAAAAGCACTATATCAACTGCAATCAATTATTATAAGTAAGACCTTGTCTTTCAACACTTAGGGAACTAACTATAAGGCATCGTGTACCACAAGCACTAGGATCTGGTGCATTTGTACTGTACTATGTAACATGTGTAATCACTGTTGTGCTCTTTTCCATCTGTGCTTTCATTGCTCAGGGCTATGGTACAGTAACATGCTTTATAGATGATTGTTCTTATGGTAAGGTTGCAAAGATATGATTTGCTGTGCTTTGTTTGGTGTCCGGTGTTATACTGAACTTTGAGCTGAGAGGAGGAAGTTATTCTTATGCTCATTGATTTTCTCTGTATGTCATTTTGCTTCTCATCGTACTTCTGGTAACTTTTGAACGTACATACTGTTTCTCCATTACATTTCTTCAACACTTCTTCTAGTGCTCTCTCGTTTGATTTTGCTCTTCTAGATTTATTCCTAAGTTTTGCGTGACTGTGATCATCTTTCAATTCCATTCACGACCCATTTCAAGTTAAAAAAAATATTTACGTTTTTCCCCATGGCATGCATTGCCTGAAAGTACTGACACCATATTACACCGCTGATCTCCTTATGTTACAGTGAAGTGTATTAAGAACACACCCGTCTACTTTGCTGAAAGGCTCTACAAGGCCATGAAGGTAAGACAGACTCGCCCTTCATCCTATTTAGCTAGACCATAACGAACCAAACAGAACAGTATTATTGCTATGTGCACCTGCTTGTGTTATAACCTCTTTGTGTTAATGTGTGTCCCAGGGGGCTGGGACCAAAGATAATACCTTGATCAGGATCATGGTTACCCGTTCTGAAGTCGACATGCTGGATATCCGTGAGGCTTATGTGCAGGCATACCACAAGTCACTGTACACGGACATCTCTGTGAGTGCCTGTCATGATTGCTCCACTTACATACATGCATGCTTGAACACAATTACAGATTATGACAGATGGATGGATTTTTTTTATGCAACAAGAACATGTTTCTGATGATGTTGTTTTGCTCTTTGGACAGGGCGACACATCAGGGGATTACAAGAAACTCTTGTTAAAGCTGTGTGGCGGTAGCGACTAGAGACGACTTTGAGAATGTATATCTTCTACACGCTGTATCATATCAAACAGCCTACAAATGTTGTGTTCTAGTATACCCCTTTATGCACTTCTATTAGCAATACTGCATGTCAATCACTTATTTCAATGCAACTTTCAACATATACCTACAATTATTTTCTATATATCCTATTTCTTTTATAAATATATTTTTATGAGCAAACGAAGTGTATATTTCTCTACGTCAATGTGATTCCTGTTCTAAATATAGTATGAGTACAAATCAATGCCCTAAGGTTAGATTGGATATGTAGAACTGAATTTATTTTCTAAAAATATATTTTATTTTAACTTGACAGTGCCAATTCGAAGCGTTGAATGACAAAAATACCTTGCAGCTAGATTACCAAAGTGGTCAATTTGTGTTTGTGTTTACGTTGTATAAATAATATGTGACATATAGTTCATATTCTTTATAATTATACCGCTATTACAGTGCAGTTTTCATATTGTTTATGCTGTCTTGTTTTTTTATGCTGTATGCTTTCTGCCTCTATAACTTTAAATTTTATATCTGTTAATCTAAACTCCAATGTAAACCCCATGACATCACATTAAAGTACATTTGAATGCTCTGATGATATTAACGCCCAGATAATACAACGGACAATGCACATATGTTTTCATTAAACAACTAACAGCACCTATGTAGTTCTAATCCCATAATGGCTGCATACGAAAACAAATAAAACTGCTTTTAAAATACAGAAAAGAATTATAACAAATTTAGTTAGACTATAATTAGGTTAGGAGACCTAATAATTGAGACATGCTTTTCCCTAGACTAGCCCAGTTCAGTGATGTAAACAGTAAAGCAGTACCGCCTGTAGGGGGCAGCAGCACTTAGTTTTACACACTGGTACACAGACTGCTTCCTCTGACTTTAAGAACCTATTGATTGACAGGACGTTTTGTCTAAGGTCAACTGCTGATTTTGGTTTAATGTTGGCACTGTCAATGTCTAATCTGTGTTAACTAATTAGAGTCTACAATTTAATATTATGAATCTTATCAGTAAAAACCTATGCGTGAAATATGGTTTACATCTGCTATACAATACTGTAATTGTTCCAATGTTGTACCTTTCTCAATTAACAGAACCCCCATTCATAGACTTAATCAATAGAGAAACTCATTTGTCAATTCAATTGTATTCAGTAGCATGTGTGGTTCACAGAGAACGCTGCATGCCCTGCTGACCCATGTTGGCTTCCCCTCCTAAAGTGTTTGCAACACTGGCCATAGTGTTTCTCTGTGCGCCAGTGGGTAAGCTACTGAGAGTGTTACCTGCACTGCGATCAATAACTGAGAAGTGTGCGGAGGGTGAGGAAGGGGGAAGCCTTTTGGATTGATGACATCCATAAAACTACCCTATAAGCTCCATTAAACATGTCCAACGTGTCTCTGCTGTCAGAGGACTGTCAGGCCCTGTGGCTGCTCTCCTACAGCTTATCATTAGAAAACAGCTCGGCTAAGAAGAAGCACTGTGGGCTACTTCACATTATGCAGAAGACAGAGAAGGATACATGTATGGTTTGTAATGTGATTCATGTGCCTTGATGTGTCCAAACATGATAAATGTCCTCTGGATACAATTTTCTATTTCAAAGAAAATGTTTTCAACAACCAGTTGAGATCAGTCTAAACTTGCCATTTGCAGTTAGTATTTTAGAGCCCTTGGTTGTGGTAAAATATTGCATTTTGTCATCCTTTCTATCTGTGAGATGGGTGAAAACTGTAATATAAATGCATGTAATAAATATGCCAAAACCCTTCCCTCAGCCTTAGGGGAGGAATCTCTAATATAAACACCTATTTTATAAGTACATTAATGTTTCATAGCTTTTTGTCTGGCAGATAGTGGCACGCTCCACGGACAGCTCTCCATTTGTCAAGGTTTAAGTTAATTTATGTCCTGCATCTCCTGTAAAAGTGCAACGCTCACCTGATTAGAATACACATCAAGGACGCTAAATGCTAAATGCAATTGTTTTACCAGAAAATACGGCCCCTTTCAAAATATATTTTATATACAGATATACGCCTTGACCAGTCGTCGTCGTCGTCGTCGTCGTCCCCCCCCCCTTGTAAATGAACCGGACATCCCTGGCCTTTTTGTCTATGCATCTGCAGGGCTTTCAGCTGAGGGGACACACTCACCTTTCCTCTGAAATCATTTAACTGTATTTATGTTGCATGAGAAAAAGATTTATATTGCATGAGTAAAAGACTGTGGAAATGCACATGCATGAATAAGAAAATAGTTTAATATGCTTTACTACAAGACAAGAGAAGTACTTCCATCCTCATCATTCACAAATCCCTCGTAAAGAAATGTTCAACCTTCCTTGCTCCCCACAACCAATCAGCATGATGTTCACATAATTTCATCCACCATTGACCCTCCCCTCCTGAACGTCTCGCCTCCTGCGATCATGTGAAGCAAGGGCACAGGCTCAAACACACAACCCTGGTCTAAAAAGATCTGCTATTTATTATTTCAGTTAAACAATCAATGAAACAGAAGCAAAAGCTTTCCTTAAAAGGCTGCTGATCAATAATATATTCAATAATTATATTATTATGTACTGCCTAATGAACTTTTTCATTGTAATTTAAATTCATATTATAGAACTTACAAAATGATGGCATTTACAGTGTTTTAATTAGACTGTATGGAATGTAGGCCTACTTTTATTCCACTAAAAGGTTCGCAGCCATATTTTCGTGGAAATTGTCTCCATTCTTATTTTTCGAAGTACTATGTTTACGCCCACTATAAAAAATCAGGTGTGTCTTTCAAAAAACCCGCCTTGTTTGACCATATATGGTCATTGTGGGGATTGTTGATTGACAGTGGGTAGCAGCTGCTGAACCGCCTAGACATGGCGGAGGATACAGTGTAACTGGCGGATCAGCGACAGAGTTACGATAGTTTTCGTTGCAGTTGAGTCGGCAAAGTGCGTAGTAAATGATACATTGGCCAACGTAAATGGATTTGCTCGGGATTTAGTCGGGACGAAACACAAAATAGACTGAGTTACTACTAGTAAGATGGAAAAATGTATCGCTGTTTAGTGCAGCCAATAGCCTTAGGCAGCAAATATGGCTTCTTGTGCCTTTTTCTCTTTGCTATGAAAACTGGTATCCCATGCAATCTAATGCTATGGCTATTCTGCACAAATCCTGCAAGTGACCGTTATGAAGTTAACTCTTCTGTAATGAAGTGGACGATTTGAGGGGCAAGGATACATCCACCTGACCATCAGTTAGCTTGGAAGCTACGGAACTACTGCGAATTGCGATGGAGCCAAAGCACAAAGAGTTGTTAGACCAATGCCACCAGAACTTACTCGAGTCCATAACAGATGCGGACCGGCTGATCGAGTTGCTCATAGTTTCTGGAACTTTGAGCCAGCTCGATCGGTTTGAGTTGGACCAGAACTGTTCGTCCAGCGCGGAGAAAGTGGACCAGCTTCTAAAGATGCTGATAAACAAGGAGAGCGACCATTTCCTAGACCTGTGTGTGGCCCTGGAAAAGGCATACCCTGACCTCTACTCTGCCCTGTTTACCAACGGGGGTGGACCTGTGGACCACTCCACTGGTAAGAATGAGGTTATATCGTTAAAGATTGGTGGGCATAAGTATCACGAGCCCGCATTACTCAGGGTGTTCCTAACTCCTGAACATCAGCGCGCAAAAGAATACCTTTCATTCATGTCAAATTTAGCCCAATATGCCTTCATACATATCAAAACTGAAGCCTTATTCTATCCTAACAATACTAAATCTTGGTTGCCACATCATGGTACGTTACTAACCCATTTGTTTAATTAGTTATATTATGTCAAATCATTAGATTATTCAGTTTTTTCTTTAATTCTGCATTTGACACTTGTCATGTGCAAGTAAATTTAGCATTGGCCCTTGCTTGCAGTGTTTCTGTTCTTTTCAATTTATGACCCTGCCAGATTACTTCAGTCCCCTCCTGTGCCTGTACACCACTGTCAGTTTGTGTCCTTTTGATATCCTCACCCCACATCAAGGATGCTCATATTAGGCATGGCCCATGCTATGAGTGGCTCTTGGCTTGCCTGAAGTCTGTTTTGATAGGATTTCACAGCTTGTCTATCAGTATCATCAGGGTGCTGGGCTCTCTGTGTGCTACGCGCGTGTCCCTTTTTAACAAGGAATTCACACGAAGGCCTACCATCTTAAAGTGTGATTCAAACCCAAATCATTAGTGGACGCTATTCAAATTCTCTTCGCATATAGATATGTCCATTACAGCAATCCAAGTGCATCCCACTTGATTAAAAAACCCCAGTTGTTTCCATGACAACGGTCTTGCTACTGCGGCTCTGTATCGACCTGCCCATATGTACTCATGCATTCTCATAAATCCATAACATGGCAGCACTGTCGCCCTGTCCACCGGTGAGTAGAAATGGCCAGATAGCATCATTAGTCTGTCTGGAAAGCCTTATTTTGGCCCCGCAGTTTGTAGTAAGTCTGCAATTACTATAATTACTACACTGCTTTAACAATTCCAAGAAGTGAATGGTGATCATTAGGTGGGCTGTCACGATCATGACATTTTAGTTGACGATTAGGCTAATTGTCATTCAAACAATTGAATTGTCTTTGTGTAACATTTTATGTGACTGTTATAGTAAGTAGTACACTGATAGACACATATGCCTTGCAAAGAAGAAAAGGCATCCATTGAACTTGAGAAAATATGAGTTTAGAAATTAGGCTTTTATAATCCATAAATGATGGCTCTGCAACTAGACAAAATGTTGCTACCTCACGCTAAGGTAACAATTAAACCTGATGTAATGTACAGTCACCCCGGTGCCCCTTTGACAATGGAAATGTGTGCCACATCACATAGTGTGTGCTGCACTCTCAGTCCACCACCCAAAGTGTGAAAGGAAGAAAGGAGACGAAATGAGCCTCTGTTTCCTAGGCTAGTGACAGTCTAGCTTTAAAGTGCATTCAGGAAATATATACAATCAAACAAAAAGTTTAAAAGACTGATTTTTATTAATATCTTTACTCTAAAAATGTATGCCTTTGGTGAGTTGGAAAGGATTTGATGGTGGTAGTGTGTAACTGCAAAACGTTACCAGCAGGAACACCGCCATGATGGAAACGCTCTTTACTCTCATTGTATCTATATGTCATGTGACATTTCTAACACTGGCTTAAAACTCCCTTTAGAAGGGTGAAATTTAAAATGGTGGTCACCTAGAAGAATTGCGATCGCGTAGTAATCGACAGCCCTAATCCTTAGTAGCCTGGACTAGTGGTTCAGGTTCAGCCTATTGTTGCAGAAAAAGCAGCACCGTGTAGGGTATTGTCTAGCTCTGTGTCTGTGCTGCCATTTGAATGGAGCTGGCCTCCCATCCAGACAGTATAGGGCCCTTTGGTCCCTCATTGATGATGAATGAAGATCCAGAAGCCAGATGAGGAGATTCTGACGGCTTGCGACACATTCTGCCTGTCTTCCACAACTGTTTGTGATTTTCTGTGACGCTGGAGGCTACCAGCCTTCTGGAAAAAAAAGGATGTTTATGAATGGATTGAATATGTATTTGAGCATGTGGAAACGATCGTCCTTATTTGGAGGTGATGGAAATTGTATTGGAAAGGTGTTTTTTACACATCCTTGGGTTTGGTATGTGAAGTGAAAGTTTATCCAGTGTTAGTGGATGTTTCCCGCTGCCGTGACGGCTAGCGGATGCCTGAGCTCCCAGAATGACCTGGTGTGGAGTGCTGTGCAGAGTGACCTGGTGTGGAGTGCTGCTGTGCAGAGTGACCTGGTGTGGAGTGCTGTGCAGAGTGACCTGGTGTGGAGTGCTGCTGTGCAGAGTGACCTGGTGTGGAGTGCTGCTGCAGAGTGACCTGGTGTGGAGTGCTGCTGTGCAGAGTGACCTGGTGTGGAGTGCTGCTGTGCAGAGTGACCTGGTGTGGAGTGCTGCTGTGCAGAGTGACCTGGTGTGGAGTGCTGCTGCAGAGTGACCTGGTGTGGAGTGCTGCTGTGCAGAGTGACCTGGTGTGGAGTGCTGCTGTGCAGAGTGACCTGGTGTGGAGTGCTGCTGCAGAGTGACCTGGTGTGGAGTGCTGCTGCAGAGTGACCTGGTGTGGAGTGCTGTGCAGAGTGACCTGGTGTGGAGTGCTGCTGTGCAGAGTGACCTGGTGTGGAGTGCTGCTGTGCAGAGTGACCTGGTGTGGAGTGCTGTGCAGAGTGACCTGGTGTGGAGTGCTGCTGTGCAGAGTGACCTGGTGTGGAGTGCTGCTGTGCAGAGTGACCTGGTGTGGAGTGCTGCTGCAGAGCACTCCGTCACGCTGAGACAGACATCCATTCATTAAACCACAGGCCTTCAGTGTTCAGCTTAATCAGCCACCACATGTTTGCTCATGCCTTCTGTTTGTGGAGACGGGCAAAGAGTCGTAGTGGGGGAAACATGATAAACTCCTGAAGAAGAGATGTGGTTGTGTAGTTTGGTTGATGGAGGCCTGAAACATGAGGGATGAGGAGTCCTATCCCAGAGGACCAGGGCTCCTCTCCAGTGAAGGCTAAGGGAGACGTGGCTCTATGGAGTAGTAGTGCGGTAGTAGCGCCTGTCCGCCTGCAGTTATTCATCTGTGGATTAGTACCGTGCCTCACGCGTATTATCATGCCTGCACAGCCCGCTCTGGGAAAGCTGCCTGCCTTCCTGCGTGCCTTACTTTCATCTTAGCGGCTTCATATTCGAGTGGAGGGGCGGTTTTATGCTCTTCGTTATCGCCTGCGCCGTCATTCGCCTCGTGTGATTACTGCGTCTTTTAACAACGCTGGTGTCAGACTGACGACACGCCGCAGCTTCTTAGGGCAGAAAGACACCGAGGGAGCAGTGATGGAGTCTACTGTGCTCTTGTGTGTGTGTGTGTGTGTGTGTGAATGTGTATGTGTGTGTGTGTGTGTCGGTGTGATTGATAAAGAGAAATTAAACCGAGCATATGTGTGTGTGATGAGGCTCCATGATGGCAACCTGCCTCCGAGTCAGCCTCCCCCTGCTTGCCTGTGCCTGTCCTTAGCGCAGCACACTGGCAGGCTTACTGTCCACACACACACACACACACACACACACACACACACACACACACACACGTGCGCGCTCATGCATAGTGCATACACCGCACAGACACACCCTTACCTCTTAAAGGCACAGGCGCGCGTCCACGTGCACTCACGCACACAGTTTCGCTTTGAAAGGAGCAGAGAGGGTTCAGAGCGCAGGCTGAGGGAACCTTTCCCCTTCATATAGACAGGTCTGCTGTACAGCCCACCAACATAACACCGGGGGAACCTTTCCCCTTCATATAGACAGGTCTGCTGTCCAGCCCACCAACATAACACCTTTCCCCTTCATATAGACAGGTCTGCTGTCCAGCCCACCAACATAACACCTTTCCCCTTCATATAGACAGGTCTGCTGTCCAGCCCACCAACATAACACCGGGGGAACCTTTCCCCTTCATATAGACAGGTCTGCTGTCCAGCCCACCAACAGAACACCTTTCCCTTCATATAGACAGGTCTGCTGTCCAGCCCACCAACATAACACCTTTCCCCTTCATATAGACAGGTCTGCTGTACAGCCCACCAACATAACACTGGGGGAACCTTTCCCCTTCATATAGACAGGTCTGCTGTCCAGCCCACCAACATAACACCTTTCCCTTCATATAGACAGGTCTGCTGTCCAGCCCACCAACAGAACACCTTTCCCCTTCATATAGACAGGTCTGCTGTCCAGCCCACCAACATAACACCTTTCCCTTCATATAGACAGGTCTGCTGTCCAGCCCACCAACATAACACCTTTCCCCTTTATATAGACAGGTCTGCTGTCCAGCCCACCAACATAACACCTTTCCCCTTTATATAGACAGGTCTGCTGTCCAGCCCACCAACAGAACACCTTTCCCCTTCATATAGACAGGTCTGCTGTCCAGCCCACCAACATAACACTGGGGGAACCTTTCCCCTTCATATAGACAGGTCTGCTGTCCAGCCCACCAACAGAACACCTTTCCCCTTCATATAGACAGGTCTGCTGTCCAGCCCACCAACAGAACACCTTTCCCCTTCATATAGACAGGTCTGCTGTCCAGCCCACCAACATAACACCTTTCCCCTTCATATAGACAGGTCTGCTGTCCAGCCCACCAACATAACACCTTTCCCCTTCATATAGACAGGTCTGCTGTCCAGCCCACCAACAGAACACCTTTCCCCTTCATATAGACAGGTCTGCTGTCCAGCCCACCAACAGAACACCTTTCCCCTTCATATAGACAGGTCTGCTGTCCAGCCCACCAACAGAACACCTTTCCCCTTCATATAGACAGGTCTGCTGTCCAGCCCACCAACAGAACACCTTTCCCCTTCATATAGACAGGTCTGCTGTCCAGCCCACCAACAGAACACCTTTCCCCTTCATATAGACAGGTCTGCTGTCCAGCCCACCAACAGAACACCTTTCCCCTTCATATAGACAGGTCTGCTGTCCAGCCCACCAACAGAACACCTTTCCCCTTCATATAGACAGGTCTGCTGTACAGCCCACCAACATAACACCTTTCCCCTTCATATAGACAGGTCTGCTGTCCAGCCCACCAACAGAACACTGGGGGAACCTTTCCCCTTCATATAGACAGGTCTGCTGTCCAGCCCACCAACATAACACTTTATTAATGGCGGCTCCAGCGTGCTCGACATCACCACCCGCTATGCAACACTCATTAGTCAATGTTGAATGGACCATCTGTTAGTTTATGACTAACACCACTGCAAATCTCCCTCTCTGTGTGTAGGCTGGCCGCGCTTTAGCAGAGCCTCAGAGCTCAGTGGGTTCCCTACAGGTTAGTACATGTTGTTTCCGTGGCTGTCCCCCTGCAGTTTGTTTGTGCTCTGTGCTGCACAGGGCAACCACCAGGGAGGTCTACCTGTCTCCCCCTCACACCTCTCCCCCCTCTCTCCATGCTGTGACAGTTATTTAAACCGGCAGCGAGAGGAGGCTGCTGACACGATGGCCTGGGACAGGATGCAGCGTCCACATCTTCTGTTTGCTGTTGGTTCTCTCCCTCACTGGGCCTGACCTCTCTGGTTGTCTCTTTGGAGCGTACATCTTCACTCTCCTGTCTCATGGCTCTCTATTCCCCTTATCTTCCTTTAGACTTTCTCTGGTTGTCTTTCCTCTCTTTCTCGTCTGTATTTCGTTTTCCCCTATCTGCCTGGTTTTGACTCCCTTCTTAAATAAAGGGAGTGCCTGGTGAGAGACGGAAGGGGAGAAAGAAAGAGTGTGAGCTGGGCTAGGAGACAACGGGCCTTTAGTCAGCAGAGTGACCGGTCAGCAGCTCTGCCCCGTCCACCAGTAGCCCTGTCCCAGTCTATAAAGCAGGCAGGCACTCTGTCTCCTGCTTGTAGTGTTGAGTAACTCTCCGGGGTCCCCAGCACTGGCTCCTTGCTTCCTGTGGCGCTCCATCTCTGGTGCCTGACACGCCATCGCTCCAACTCTCCTCTTCTCACCACCCCCCTCTCTTTCCCTCCGTCTCCGTCACTCTTTCTTTGTGTCTTTCTCTCTCTCTCTCTGCCAGTGTGTGTGAGCCATGATGAAGCCATCAATCTACCAGCTGTTACCCGGTTGTGCTCCGTCCCAGTTGTGATTGACGACGTCCTGTAGCCTCTTATTTCATACAGCGTGGCGCTGAGCCTTTTATTATACTCCTCAACAGTTGTATATCCAGCACGTCGGTTTGGAGCACAAATGGGTCTAGTGATCTCTATTTGTTGGGTGTATATGAAACGTTCTGACCACATAGCTTTTAGGCACTAGTGGCAGTAGTGGCTTTCTTGCTAGCTGGCGTAAGTAAAGGCCTGTCCGTCAGTAATGGGGTTCAAAAAGCCATTGATGAAGAACAGGCCCCGGGGCTGCTAACGAGGGAGTGACCTGCGTGTGGTGTCATTGACCCCGTTTAATCTCATTGATCCCTGATTGGCCATTTGAAGTGTGAACACATCAGACCCCTTATGGTCAATGGCTGACCATGGGGCCGAGGGGTATTAGGGTAGAGCTACTATTATATACTAAACGTTCATATTGGAATGTTTATCTCAAACATTAAATTCATGAAAATAATTTGATAAACTAAATAATTGGTCTGGATGAAATAATTGGTCTGGATGAAGATTTTGTCTGCTGTGAATTCCTTTGAAGTAATATGTTAATTCACATAGGTAGTCTTTAATGTTAACTTTTTCAAGACAGACCCATTAAGGGAAAATTAATACAGTAGATACCAGCAGTGTACAGAGGGATGACAGGCTTGTGGAGATTGTATTGGACTACTAGGACTGCTACCTGGTGAGGTCATGAGTTCAAATCCCATGGCAACACCACCACTAGTGTGCCCTTGAGCAAGGCACTTGACCCTAACTTGCTCCAGGGGGACTACCCCTGTAATCTCATCGTAAGTCGCTTTGGATAAAAGCGTCTGCTAAATGACATTAATGTGGGTAGTGTAGTCTGAACGGGTTGGTTTAACAGTGAACCTCCACAGCCAGGAGGCAGTACAACTACCACAACCCCCATTGGCCTCTTCATGTCCCTGTCAGCAGCAGTGGGACCTGGGCTGCCAGGCTGAGGAAAGGCCACGGCAGTCTCAGGACTTGCTCGCTCGCTTGAGGTCATGGACATAAACACAACTCCTAACTCTTGTCCTCACTGGGGTGACCTTCAATGTCTCCTCTTTTCTCTGCTACACCCCTCCCCTCGCCCTGTCGGCCTCTGTGCCTCTTTGCTGCATCCTCTCTGATCACCTCCCTCCCATCTGCCCCTCACTTCATCTGTCGCCCCTCTCTCTACACCCCCCCCCCCCCAGCTGTTTTCCCCATCTCCATCCGCTCAGCAGCTCGCTATTAAACGTCCCTGTCATTAGCTGGTTGAAGAGAGAGGATTGCTTCCAGAGATTAAGATGGCAAAAAGTTAAGATCACAATGAGTGCACTACAGTCTGTAGGCCACCGGCCGCCGCACTGTTAAGAAGAGGCATTACCATATTAAACATGCTCTGTCACCTTTGCTGTTCAACCCCGGCACCAGTCTGCAGTTACAAAAGCCCTTAGTGTCTCCTTTATGCTGAGTTAGGGTTCTCTGCCGAGAAAGCCCCATTAGGCGTTCCTCTGGGCCGGGGGGGGGGGGGGTTCTGACGCAGACAGAGGCTGTTTTGGACCCACTCAGTGGTTGTGATGGGGCCCCCCCCTCTCCGTCACTTTCGTGCATCTCAAGGTTTTTCCGCTCTCTGCTGTGCGTTACGTACCATGTGCAAAGGTTATTAATAACAGGATGCGACTGAGCAGTATTGCTGGTACTGCTCCGCAACCCTCAAAAGGGCTGTTTGGCGCCGCGTCAGCTTAGGCTGCCTCTGAAAGCAGGCCTTTTTGAATCTCTGAAGTGAGCGTAAGGGACAGGGGAGTAGGCTGGAGTGATTTACGGAGGTTACAGGAAGGGTTAAGGCCTTGATTGACCTGGTGTTGCCTGGAGAGTGATGTGCTACATAGCAGTAATGGCCTTTGGTTGCTCCGGTCCACAGCGGATACAGTGAGTCGAGGACGCAGAACAGAGACACACTCCCTGTATTACCCTGTAAGGACTTGCAGATCTGCTTTTTCACTGCACATTTCGTTTTGGTTCTCCGTTGCAGTGCCTCCAAGCACCGGAGTAATCCCGGGGCCGGGACTCGTCTTGTCAGAAGTGTTTATGTTTGTTGGGAAGACTGCGGGCGTTGGGGGCTGTCACATGACTCATGAGCCTAGCAGCCATTGGCCGGATCTCAAGAGCCTCACCCCATGGTGCCTTGGCCTTGCCAGATGTAGCCACATGGCAGAGCCAAAGAGAGGGAGGGATAGGGGGAGGGACTGAGCAGACAGCCCTTCTGAAGGTCCGTCAGCTCGGCCGCGACTGGCGGAGCTGCTCATACCTCACGTGGTGGGCAGGAGACAGGCAGCGATGGGGGAAGGGTTAGTGGAGCTACTGGAAGGATTTTTCTCCCCCAGCTCTCAGATGGCTTGTGGTAGTGGGGGTGGGGGTGGCAGAGGTTGGCAGAGGTTGAGATAGGCACTCCGGCTCAGGGCACCCTCCATGCTCAGCCAGCCAGACAGCAGGTGCTCGGTGTGTGGCTCCTACCAGACTCAAAGCAGGACCCCAGCCAGAGAGAGTTTTAAGAGGGAGTAAACAGAGCAGTTTGTCAGCCTGAGGCCGGGTCCAAACATGGTTCTGCCTGGTAGACAGACAGACAGGAGGTGCTTCAGCCAGGCCTCTGGCTCCTCAGGTCCCGTCACTGCTCACATGAAGTAGACAAAGGGGGAGGTGCAGCCCCAAAGACGGCCCTCTCTTGCTGGCTTGCTCTCCCACTTGTTCTCCTTATGTCCTCCTTCTGTTAGCAGAGAGAGAGAGAGAGAGAGCGAGAGAGAGAGAGAGAGCGAGAGAGAGAGAGAGAGCGAGAGAGAGAGAGAGAGAGAGAGAGAGAGCTCTTACTGGGGCGTCCCTGACAGTAAGGCGAGCTGACAGCCGGCTAATAAAGGAAAGCAAACCGAGGAGTATTTTTGGACTCATAATGCTGTTTGTCTTTACTCCTCCTCCATTAAAGATGTTCCTCTCCCCTCCGCTGCTTCAGATTGTCACGATCCTCCGATCAACGGGTTCAGAAAAGCATAGCAATCGGATTTCTCTGATATCCACCGATACAGACTATGTTTTCTGAAGCGGGTTTCATTTTTAGAAGAGAGTGTTCCAGAGCATGTGAATAATTTAGTCCGTCTCCACAGTGACGCTGGGCTGTTGCGCCTTTTTGATAAAGCAACGAGAGGATCCCCCCCCCCCCCCCCCCGTTCCCCTCTCCAACCATCACCATCCCAGCCCAGTCTGCCTCCCTCCCTGCCCTTGTTCTTACCCCCCCCCCCCCCCCCCCACACACACACACACACACACACACACACACATATACAGCACCCTCCAGTCTCACAGACCTACTGAAATGGAGGAGCAGCACCCCCCAGTCTCACAGACCTACTGAAATGGAGGAGCAGCACCCTCCAGTCTCACAGACCTACTGAAATGGAGGAGCAGCACCCTCCAGTCTCACAGACCTACTGAAATGGAGGAGCAGCACCCCCCAGTCTCACAGACCTACTGAAATGGAGGAGCAGCACCCTCCAGTCTCACAGACCTACTGAAATGGAGGAGCAGCACCCCCCCAGTCTCACAGGTCGGCTGCCAGGGTACAGCTCCCTGCGGCTGAGTGTGGCTAGCGGCGGTCTCGGCCTCACCCCCATACAGGACGGCCCTCGGTGACACCCAGGCCTTTGGGTAGGCTAGGTAGCAGTAAGCCATGCATCGCTGTCTGCTTCGAGGCCATTGTAACAGTGTCAGGGTAAACATCTCCCGTCTGCCAGGCCGTATCTGCTGGAGTGAAGTGTGGAGGCCATGTCAGATGGAACGCTGTCAGCCCTGATCTCTCCCGAGGACCTTCTGACTGACTGCTGTGGCCATGGGACTGACAGAGGCTTCAGCTATCTCTTCAAGTCAACGGCCGTGTGCAGAGCTATTAGACACGGCTCTTTATAGATGCCGTCA
This sequence comes from Galaxias olidus, assembly GCA_026901105.3. NCBI lineage: Eukaryota > Metazoa > Chordata > Actinopteri > Galaxiiformes > Galaxiidae > Galaxias > Galaxias olidus. Next base: position 88,552 of record JAPMUY010002731.1, on the reverse strand, counting down.
GCTTGTTTACAAATGATCGTACCCTGCTGAACGAGACTAGCGCTAATTGCTATCAATGATTAAAGGCCTGTTGGGAAAAAAGGCTAATGCTGTTGACCCATTGACCAGGAGATGGATCTCTGGAGCAGATTTTTCAATCCGTACTGCTTTCATTAGTGTGTTTACAGCGATAAGTGTATCAACACGCTTTTTGCTGGGTTGAATTCTGAGAGCAGAGCTGCAGCTATTTTCTTTGGAAACATGAAACATGTTGGCAAAGATTGCGATTACAGATTCAAAGCGTGGTCCTCCAAAATGTGGCCATCATTTGTTTTGGTTGTTTAGTGGCAGTGGTCCCAGAAGCAGACAGATTACATGGAATTACATTTGTTTGTGAGTTCATTCTAGATTCTAAATAAAATAAAAAGAGCTAGTACAAACCTTCACTATTTCTAGCCCAGAGCTCCACAGACAATGATTCAAGTTGCTGTACTACAGAAACACCCTAGTAGCTAACATAAAAAAAATTTGTATTTCACTTGAATCGACATTTTCCAGGAATTAAGTAGCTATCAAACTCCCCGAGTTAGAAAGTGTGCTGGTGTGGTGTTTGAGGGCAACGCTGTGATGTTGCTTTGGCTTCACACAGCCTGATATAACAATGTGCAATCAAAGCTGTGAGCTAAGAGAGTGCTGCGCTGGGATGTGTGGAGCTTCAGGGGGTGTCAGAGCAGATTACAAGCCGCTCTGCTCTGCCCCCTCTGCCTCTCCGCTCTCTCCGCTCCCCCCCTTTTTCCCTCCTCCAACTCGCTATGTCTTTCTCGCATCACTCTCTCCTTATCAGCCTCTTCTTTTCGCAATGAGTTTGGCTATCTCTCTTCATCTGTCCCTTTCCCTCTCCCCTCCTGCCTCCTTTCTCTGTGCGGTGCCGGAGTGAGGGGGCGAGTGGCTTAGCCTCCTACGGCTCCTGGCTAATTAGGCTCTGGACCTTGTCACATCCACCGGGCTGGGGAGGCAGGGCTTTGGGCAGCCCAGCACGGGGGCCAAGGCCTGAGAGAAGTGGAGATCAGGGTACGGGGAGTCAGTCCCATAGCTGACCCTGCTGCTGACGCTATTGCTGCTGCCGGGACTATACTCGCCTGACGGGAAGAAAAGATTTTCTTCATACCAAAGGGAAAACGGCAGCATGTTTCATCTTGCGGTGTATCAAAAGTGTATTTAAAAAATACAGAAAAACATTTGTAAATAGGATTGCTTTTTTATAATTGAAACCTTTCTAAATGTGGAGGATTCTTAAGGAGTCTCTCTTTCTACTGTACCACTGTCAAATGTCTACACACTGTCTTTTCCAATAGCGGCCTGGTTGGCCATAAAACTGATCTGCATTAATTTCATCCTGAAATGTCCGCCTGTGGATTGCAGCAGTATGGGGCCTAGTATGTGAAATATCCCTCAGCTTACCACTGTGTTACCATCTCCCTCAGCTTACCACTGTGTATGGCTATTCAAATGGAGAATCAGCCCCCCCCCCCCCCCCCCCCCCCCATCTCCCAACGCTTGACATAAAAAGAGAAAATCCCATTTTACCCGTGACATTCTGCCTGTGTAGCAGAAACATACAGGGACTATACATCAAAGCAGGGCTGAGTGCTGCACCAGAGAGGAGTGGGGCTAATGGCCATGGCACTCCCAGTGTGGAGGGGCTACAAGAACATGTGGAGTATATTCCTGTACTGGCTTTGAGCCCATACACACAGAATGGAATGAAATAGTATGCAGCTCCTAGCTTCAAAATATCCATACGATTTGCAAACGAGTGTACATGTGGGCAATTATGTATCATTGATTAATTAATCAAGCTAGTGATGATTAAATGCTGCCTGGCAATTACTTTATGGATTTAGGAAATTACAGATGGCCAGATTAAGGAACGATTACATTTTAGTAATTGGTTTTATGCATCTGAATATTGTGTTTCTCTCTCCCTCTCTCTATCCCTCTCTATCCCTCTCTTTCTCTCTCTCTCTCCCTCTCTCCCTCTCCCTCTAACTCTCTCTCACTCCCCCTCTCCCTCTCTCTCTCCCCCTCCCTCTCTCTCTCTCCCCCTCCCCCCCCCTCTCTCTCTCTCTCCCTCCCTCTCCCTCTCTCATTCTCTGCAGGCTCTACATACAGCGTTCTCTCCACCATGCCCTCGGACTCTGAGAGCAGTAGCTCCCTCAGCAGTGTCGGTATGTGAACACCTCTCTCCAGATCTATGACTTCCCCTTCTGTCGCTCTCTCCAGGTCTATGACCCCTTCATGTCTCTGTAGCTCACCTCTCTCCAGGTCTATGACCCCTTCATGTCTCTGTAGCTCACCTCTCTCCACGTCTATGATCCCTTCATGTCTCTGTAGCTCACCTCTCTCCAGGTCTATGACCCCTTCATGTCTCTGTAGCTCACCTCTCTCCACGTCTATGACCCCTTCATGTCTCTGTAGCTCACCTCTCTCCAGGTCTATGACCCCTTCATGTCTCTGTAGCTCACCTCTCTCCACGTCTATGATCCCTTCATGTCTCTGTAGCTCACCTCTCTCCAGGTCTATGACCCCTTCATGTCTCTGTAGCTCACCTCTCTCCACGTCTATGACCCCTTCATGTCTCTGTAGCTCACCTCTCTCCAGGTCTATGACCCCTTCATGTCTCTGTAGCTCACCTCTCTCCACGTCTATGATCCCTTCATGTCTCTGTAGCTCACGTCTCTCCACGTCTATGACCCCTTCATGTCTCTGTAGCTCACCTCTCTCCAGGTCTATGACCCCTTCATGTCTCTGTAGCTGACCTCTCTCCAGGTCTATGACCCCTTCATGTCTCTGTAGCTCACCTCTCTCCAGGTCTATGACCCCTTCATGTCTCTGTAGCTCACCTCTCTCCACGTCTATGACCCCTTCATGTCTCTGTAGCTGACCTCTCTTCAGGTCTATGACCCCTACATGTCTCTGTAGCTCACCTCTCTCCAGGTCTATGACCCCTTCATGTCTCTGTAGCTGACCTCTCTTCAGGTCTATGACCCCTTCACCCCTTCACCCCTTCATGGGGGGGAGTTGAGGGGGAGGGGGGGGTCTCGGCCCTGGCCCTGGCAGAGGCTACAGAGGTCACTTGGTTGTCCCGCTCCGAGCCCGTCTTGGTGCAACGCCAGGATGAATAACGCTCTTCCACCGCCCTCTTTCTTTTCCTCAACGAGGTTTGGCCACGCTCTCCGTTCCTTAGTTTGACTGGGGTCCAAGTGACTCAGCCCGGCAGCCTGGAGCTCTACAGGGCCCAGCAGGGAGCCTCTGTGCTGCTGCCTCACTCCTTCCACTTTGGGTGACTTCACTAGTCCTCTTTTTTAAGAAACTGTTTTCTAGCTTTTTCAATTTTTCCTCATCAAAAGTGACCCGACTATTTAAGGCCATTTGCTCTCAGACTAGAAGGAAGAGGCCATCAAGGTATTCGGCTCCAATACAGTTCTCATATTTCTTAGAGTCCTGACACGAGGGACTGCTTTGTGATTCAGTACAAAAGGAAAGGAAAGCTCATTACTTTGACAATAAGTGGGAGAACAAATGAACTGGGGAAAGTCGATGGGATGGCTCCCTGGGCAACGTAAATGAGGAGGAAACACAATCATTCCAACGTGTGGCGTATTCAGCTGCTACGAAGGCCCCACGTTACTCTTTGTCTTTTTAAATGACTGTCTGCCAAAGAGCTTTTTATATAATGAGAGATTACCCCAGGAGACTGTCTAAACCAGACAGAAAGTTCTGGAAAGGCATCAGGAAGGCCCAATCCTATCCAAAATATGGCTCTGCTTTTCATTTTTCAGTCAGAGATTAGCGACATGGCTGCCGTGGGGAATCCAAGGTAAAAATGTGCAGCAGATCGTCATGGGCAGAGAGCAGCAGATTACAGGGGAGTGTGGTAACAGACAGCTGTTGTGACAAAGTCATCGCTTATCATTTGCACAGAACGTCTAGACCACCTCTTCTGACCTTAAATGCCATTTACATAACATCCTCAGATTTTCTATTAAGCTGTAGTGCTTCCTGTGCATTTGTTTAGTTATTTTAAACCCATAGGGACACACAGTGCTGTTTTTATGTCTCTGTCCGGTGTGTATTTATAAGTCCATTGTCCTCGCCGTCTCTAATATGCTGACGTTCCCAGGCTCGCCCGTTAACGGGGAGGCGTCCTCTCCGCCCCCGGCCATGAACGACAACCGGCCTGCCGGGGACAGCCTGGACACGGTCCTGTTCCAGCTCCGCCAGGTCACACGGGACAGGGACGAGCTCCGCAAGCGCCTGGCTCTGGCATCGCCTGGCACCACCTTCGACGACTGCAGGTAGAGACACCTGTCTGCCCACACACTGTCCTGCAGTACGCCCCAGAACAGCCTCCCACTGTCTGCCCACACGCTGTCCTGCAGTACGCCCCAGAACAGCCTCCCACTGTCAGCCCACACGCTGTCCTGCAGTACGCCCCAGAACAGCCTCCCACTGTCTGCCCACACGCTGTCCTGCAGTACGCCCCAGAACAGCCTCCCACTGTCTGCCCACACGCTGTCCTGCAGTACGCCCCAGAACAGCCTCCCACTGTCTGCCCACACGCTGTCCTGCAGTACGCCCCAGAACAGCCTCCCACTGTCAGCCCACACGCTGTCCTGCAGTACGCCCCAGAACAGCCTCCCACTGTCTGCCCACACGCTGTCCTGCAGTACGCCCCAGAACAGCCTCCCACTGTCTGCCCACACGCTGTCCTGCAGTACGCCCCAGAACAGCCTCCCACTGTCTGCCCACACGCTGTCCTGCAGTACGCCCCAGAACAGCCTCCCACTGTCTGTCCACACGCTGTCCTGCAGTACGCCCCAGAACAGCCTCCCAGCTACTGAGGCCTAGAAGGAGATGGTGATAAGGAACAGCCTTTGGATATGGAGCAAGGTTTCCTTGGCTGTGAGGTTGTTGTGCGTATACCTGTATCTCAATGAAGCAAGGTTGTCTGACATAAAGGCTACAGTGTGCTCTCAATACCCTCATGTTTTTTATGAAGGCAACACTTTCTTATAATAATGTGTAAGTGTAAGTTTGAACATCCTGGTTTCATTTTCTCAGCTAGGTTACAAAGCACGTCAGGTTGACTGCTGACTACGCTTACAGTGGTCTTTGACGTTCAGACTGGTTTTTAGGAGTTCTTTATTAAGTTACTCAGGTAATCATCATTTATAGGTACAGCAACTAAGGTACGTCATTTTTCTCAGGCCCGGATCCCACTTTGTTATTCTGGATGATTACGTTAGTAAGAGATACAATTTGGATTATGTTTGTGTATGTAAGAGAGAGCTGGGACACTGAGGAAAAGTAATATAGTTACAGTGATATTAAGTCTTACATTGTAGATCTTGATAGCGTGTCGACAGCTCACATTGCAATCCAATAATATGGAAGGATAGAGCAGAAATCTGATGCCAATGTTGATAACTGCATACTCAGCATTTCTATGCTTTTCCTATGGAGTTATTTTCATAGGGATGATGATGATCTCTCTCTCTCTCTCTCTCTCTCTTGCTGCCCTTGCGGACAAAGTCTTAAGGTTGAAGCTGATTGTTGACGTCTGTCTCTCTGACTGTCTGTCTGTCTCCACCCTAAAGGCCAAATTCCAAAGCAAATCACGACTATGAGCGTCTGAAAAGCCAGTGCATGAGAGCCCTGGCAGACCTGCAGTCGCTCCAGAACCAGCACACCAAGACCCTGAAGAGGTGTGAGGAGGCTGTGAAGGAGGCTGACTTCTACCAGTGAGTATCTCTCCCACCACACTGAGACAGGCATGATGTGTTGTTTCCTATTAGAAATGCTGGCCCTCTCACTGCCTAACTTCCCCGCTTTTATGATTAATCCATTTATATGCAAATGTGTAGACGTAAGTGACAGGCAACTCGCTAGCAACCGTGACAGTCGTTTTTTTAAATTGCCTCGGCGCAAAATCGTCGTGAGTCTCAGTAGCAACGTCTTTCATCTTCCACTGGAGAGGAATAACGTCTATCTGTCCCAGCTCAGTTTGGCCTTTTGTCAGTGGGATGGTTCATGTTGGATTCACAAAGTATCGGCAGTATTTTGTTGGTCTGTGTGAATTGTCTCCACCACCCTGCAGAAGGATTTGGCTGAGAAATGGACGTTACCCCAAAGCACTGCATCTGGTTTTAATTAGCTGGCAAAAAAATCTGCAGATTTGTATTTATAATTCTTTCACATAGACAGAGATAAAAGAATTATTTTGGGGTGCATTTAAACTAATCGAAAGAACATCTTGGAGCAAATCGTATGTTCCTCAGTAGCCATAGATTTAGAGCCGTTACTGTCGCAGGCTGGTTGCTCTCCTGGAGTGAATCTGCATTACACAGATTTAGTAGAAGAAATAGGAATCACCTGTCGGATGACACTGTCATTTGAACAAGTCATTCCTAACATGTGGCGCTACGCCTGAAGCGTTATGGCCAGCCATGTCAAGGTTTATCCAGAAGGTACACAGAGGCGGGTGTAGGAATGGATGGGTCAGGGGATTAGCACTGCAGTCATATCAGAGGGGCAGCACAGCAGCCCAGGTACACAGAGGCGGGTGTAGGAATGGATGGGTCAGGGGATTACACTGACCCACACTGCAGTCATATCAGAGGGGCAGCACAGCAGCCCAGGTACACAGAGGCGGGTGTAGGAATGGATGGGTCAGGGGATTAGCACTGCAGTCATATCAGAGGGGCAGCACAGCAGCCCAGGTACACAGAGGCGGGTGTAGGAATGGATGGGTCAGGGGATTAGCACTGCAGTCATATCAGAGGGGCAGCACAGCAGCCCAGGAAAGCAATCAAAGAGAGCAGGTTCAGCGTAATCTCGTCCTTCCCTTCTATGGTGCACTGCTGGCTCGGTGGTGAGTGATGTGGGATAGCAATCGGATCGCATATCCATCAGCAATCACATGGGATCAGATATTGGGTTTGGACCTGTCGCAATCTGTAGTTGGACGACAACATGTCCTTCTACAGGCTCTGTGTGTGTGTGTGTGTGTGTGTGTGTGTGTGTGTGTGTGTGTGTGTGTGTGTGTGTGTGTGTGTGTGTGTGTGTGTGTGTGTGTGTGTGTGTGTGTGTGTGTGTGTGTGTGTGTGTGTGTGTGTGTGTGTGTGTGTGTGTGTGTGTGTGAGAGAGAGATCACACAGTTATAACACAGACTGTACATTTGAGTGGTTTCTTTTCTGAGAGACATGTTTCACCCGATTGGGTTTATGCAAAGTGTAAACACATGTGAGCGTGGGACATTGGGCTGGTCCGTGCGCTGCGTCAGGACCAGGTACTGTGCGTGCTGTAGTCTGCTCTGACCTTGTAATCCCCCTTGTGTCTGTCCCCACACAGCATGCTACATAGCCGCGTGCTGGGGGAGCAGGCGGCCCTGAGGGAGGAGGTGGAGAGCCTGAGGAGGGACAGCAGCAAGCTGGCCCGGGAGCACAGCCACCTGCAGCAGAACTGTGAGGATCTCCAGAGACTCCACACCCGGGACCAGAGGGAGGTGGCTGAGCTGCGGCTGCAGCAGCAGCAGGTAACCTAACACACCTCCACACCCAGGACCAGAGGCAGGTGGCTGAGCTGCGGCTGCAGCAGCAGCAGGTAACCTAACACACCTCCACACCCAGGACCAGAGGCAGGTGGCAGGTAACCTTACACACACAGGACCAGGAGGTGGCTGAGGCTGCAGCAGCAGCAGGTAGCCTAACACACCGAGGCCCAGTGAGCGCTCTTCAACATGCTGGGTGGAGTTCTGTGCGTTAGGGTCTGGCAGCAGTAAATGTTCCACCACAACTGCTCCCTAATGATTGGTTTGATGGTGCTTTGAGTGACATTTTGAAGCCCAGACCTCATGGGTGAAAATAGAGAAACCCTGCTTGTCCATCACACTGACCACACTAAAGACGCACTGATGCAATACAAGGCATGTCTAGACACCCCTAAATTATTAAATCCAGAACAAAGTGGTTTAGGATTCATAGGAGTTTGTTTAGTTCGCTCAGCACATGTCAATGTCATAACTAATTTAGCAATGTCAAAATCATTCTATGTAAAGAAAGCCTTTTGGCAATTTCCCTGGTGGAGTCATCAAGAATCATGGACGCTACCAAGGGTTTGGGCTCTGGGTGGAGAGAGAGGTGGACATGGTTTTCAAAGGCCCTGACTGGACTGTATGGAAATCCGAACAAAGGGAAAATGCTGAAGCATGTTGGTGAACTATGTAAAGCAGATTTTATGTAGGGGCCTGATAGTGTTTGTGTATGTAAAGCAGATTTAATGTAGGGGCCTGATAGTGTTTGTGTATATGAAGCAGATTTTATGTAGGGGCCTGATAGTGTTTGTGTATGTGAAGCAGGTTTTATGTAGGGGCTTGATAGTGTTTGTGTATGTGAAGCAGGTTTTATGTAGGGGCCTGATAGTGTTCGTGTATGTAAAGCAGGCATTACATAGGGGCCTGATAGTGTTTGTGTGTGTAAAGCAGGCATTACATAGGGGCCTGATAGTGTTTGTGTGTGTAAAGCAGGTATTACATAGGGGCCTGATAGTGTTTGTGTGTAAAGCAGGCATTATGTAGGGGCTTGATAGTGTTTGTATGTAAAGCAGGCATTACGTAGGGGCCTGATAGTGTTGCATGTAAAGCAGGTATTACGTAGGGTATACGATAGTGTTTGTGTGTGGAGTGTGGTGTAAAGGCAGCTGTTGTGTGAGAATAGAAGGTGAGGTTGCGCTGAGCTGATCTGTTGTGCTGAGCAATGCAGACACACTCACACTCACACACACACACACAAATCCAGATCCTGGGGGAGCGCGACAGTGTTGGGTGGCGGGGAGTTGCATACAGAGCAGTTCTGCTAAAGGTCAGCAGCAGAGGGCAAAGGCTTTGGCTGGGTAGAAAGGGCACGCTGACACAATCTGTGTCTCACACACACACACACACACACACACACAGACTGCAATGTAGACTGAGTCAATACTGCCCTGAGGTCAACGTCAGCTCACCTAGGACTCTGAAAGACCTGAAGTAATCACACATGAAACCTGACCCTCACCACCACCACCACCACCATCAGCAGCAGCAGTGCTGAGCTTCTAAAGGCATTATGCAGACTAGGCTTTGCCCGCGCTCTGTTACAAAACCTCGTCCTGAACGATCACTTTGAGAAAAGGTTGTCCTGTCCCCCACAGGATTAGCTTACATCTGGCCCAAATGAAATCCAGGCAAAGCCACTGCCCATGGATGCCATCTGCTGCCTAGCCGGCGAAAAAAGACTTCACTGGTCTGCTTCTCAACCATATATACTCTGTATGGGCTTTACTGTACAGGGACAATGCAATGTCCACAGTCTAATGTGGAGCTGAAAGGCTAAGAATCCTCCACAGTCTTTGGCTTGTTGAGCCAGTTTGACCACACGGTACATCCGTCACACTGTAGGCTAAACAGCATGGTGGAATAGTTTCTATGGAGAAACACACACCTTTTCTGAGTGAGCACGCTATAGACTAAGCATGGTGGAATAGTTTCTATGGAGAAACACACACCTTTTCTGAGTGAGCACGCTATAGACTGAGCATGGTGGAATAGTTTCTATGGAGAAACACACACCTTTTCTGAGTGAGCACGCTATAGACTAAGCATGGTGGAATAGTTTCTGTGGGGTTTTAAATCCACCTTATTCTCTCAGGTATACCTATAGTTTATCTTCTTAGATGCTAGACTGCTTGATGACAGGGCACCAGGCCAGGGTTGGTCCTCCAGTGTGGTGTTTGACTGATGACCCTGTGCCCCCTCCCCTCCCCGCCCCCCCCGGTCAGGTGATGAGGGAGCATGGCTCGTCGGAGGTGCTGAACCAGCTCTACGACACGGCCATGGACAAGCTGGAGGGCATGAAGCAGGAGTACGAGGCGCTGAGCCAGCGCTACAGCGACGCGGTGGCGGGCCACAACACAGACCTGAGCCGCCTGGAGCAGACGCAGGAGGACAACCACCGGCTGCAGAAGCAGATGGACGCCCTGCTCAAGCAGAGGGACTCGGCCATCCACTACCAGCAGCAGTGCTCCACGTCTATGAGGAGGTAACGCCAACACACACACACACACACACACACACACACACACACACACACACCTTTTCAGCTTGTACCCGACTTTTGTGATAATATGACACCCCACACACATACACAGAGGTCCTCTTCACATCATGCCTTTACCTGTGCCTTTCTTACCTGTGCCCCCCCGTAGGTTTGACTCCGTGCAGCAGGAACTGAACAAGTCCTCCGCCCAGAACATGGAGCTACAGCGGGAGATGGAGCGACTGCAGGCGGAGGTGACGCGCTACAAGAACTTCCAGCTCAAGGCGCTGAAGGACAGCGAGAAGTACAAGGAGGAGCGAGACTCCGTGTTCAACGAGTACCGACTGATCATGAGCGAGAGGGACCAGGTGATCAAGGAGCTGGACAAGCTGCAGACGGAGCTGGAGGCGGCCGAGGCCAGGCTGAAGAACACCTCCTCGGAGCGGGTGGTGGCCAGCGAGGAGATGGAGGCGCTCAGACAGGTACCGCTCTCTGCATGGACCGACACACAGACACTTACACAGGGTCAAACCAGTGCATGTGGCCTGCTCCTGTTTGTTTACCTGAAGAGGAAGCAGGGAGCAGAGGGGTTGAAGTTCAGCACGTCCACCAAGCAGGCCTCACAATCTGTCCCACAACGTCGAGTGTCTGAACCAACCAAACCTCTCTCTGCCCCGACACCGTCCAGGAGTTGAACTCGTCACTGGTGGACCGCGACCGGGCCATCTGTGAGCGGAACGAGCTGCTGGAGAAGTACTGCCACGAGGTGAAGGACAAGGCGGAGGCCCAGAAGGAGCTGAGCCAGGCCTGTAAGGACATAGAGACGGTGCGCGAGGAGAGAGACGTGGCCCGCAAGGAGAGGACTGAGGCCATCATCCAGAGAGACCAGCTACTGAGAGAGTACTACCAGGCCAGACAGGTCAGTGGACACACACACACACACACACACTCCCCTCTTCACACACACACACTCTGTCCCCTCTTCACACACACATATATTTGCTCTACTCTCCTGACCCCGTGTTTGACAGCAGGATGAAGCCAAAGGTTAAAGATGTGATCTAGAGTTGGTTGCTTCCAGTAATGTGTTGTGGTTTGGATGTCAGGCTGCTGCTACCGTGTTCAAACATGTTCCCCTGTCTGACCACTAGATGGCCCCCTTACAAAGCCATAGGACCTCGCTCAAACAGGCCTCTAACCCGGCCTGTTATTTTCCCTGGTGGGCCATGTGAAGAGTCCATAATTCTATGGGGGCTGGATAATGTCTATAACTGGAGGCCATTCAACACACTTAATAAGTTCTCACCGAGCCTTTCCCTGTACGTACAGTAAGGACCCTGTAATGTCTGACTGTGCCTGTGTGTTTTTAGAAACAAGACTCTGCCACGGTGGACATGGAGCGGGCCACCAAGGAGATTGAGGTGCTGAGGAAGCAGTATGAGGCCCTGTCCCAGGAGCTGAACGAGGCCTCCCAGGAGGCTGAGGTGGCCAAGTGTCGCCGCGACTGGGCCTTCCAGGAGAGAGACAAGATCGTGGCGGAGAGGGAGAGCATCCGGTGAGATACGTGCAGCAGACACGTGAGGTTAGGGTTTAGGACTTGACCCTTACGGAGGCCAGGAGATTTGATTCCTCTTTCCCTGATGTCTCCACAGGACGCTGTGTGATAACCTGCGCAGGGAGAGGGACCGTGCGGTCAGTGATCTGGCGGACGCGCTGAGGAACCTGGACGACATGAGGAAGCAGAAGAACGACGCGTGGCGGGAGCTGAAGGAGCTGAGGTGAACTCCTAGGATCAGGAGTCCTGTTCTAACCACGCTCCCATTACTGGTGCTACACAACCAAGCATACCAGGAGCTGAGGCTGTTCTGTCATTCACACCACAGATTGGATCGGCAATAAAGAGTATGAGAGGTCTTACACATTTTGTGTGAGGTCCAGTGTTTAGTTTGTGAATTAAATGCGCGCGTGTGTGTGTGTGTGTGTGTGTGTGTGTGTGTGTGTGTGTTTAAGCAGGCCCTAAGCCTTTCCGTTCTCTGTGTCCGTTTTCCTAGACCTCTCCAAGCTCAGTTGGTTGTCTGTTAATGCTTGAGCATTGTGGGAATAAAGTGTAATCAGGAAAAGCAGCAGTGTTTCTGGACACACACCCACACACCAGCACTTGCTCTCTCATTGACAGTGTGTGACTTTCCAAATCAAAAAGCTCCCTCCACTGGCCAGTGGATGTATTACCAGTGGTGGTCTGTCACTTATATAGGCTGTGACATTTATAAGCGGCATAAGATTGGTGTTTAAATAGCAGAGGCCCCTGGGGACGGGACTCTGGAGGACGCCATGCATCTCGGAGACAACGGGGCTCTGAACACCTTCTTCTTCTCTAGTCTGGCACTCACGCTTGAATTTGCACAATCCCTATTGGAGTTTGAAATGCACACCTGACGTACTTTGTGCCTTTTACTTGTGATGTATCCAAACACTGAATCAATCAAAAACTACCGATACATTCCTTCCAAGTCTTCAAGGATGGGAGGGATTTCCTCTAGACTAAACATCATGGCGGAATCATTTCTTAGGGTTTTTAAATTGTCCTAACTCTCTCTGGCCTGCCTACTGTTTATCTTCTTCCATGAATTTACTCTGTGATGCCTAAATGCCTCGTTGACATCTGAACCTGTGTGTCTGCTTGCAGAGAGAAGGTGGAGAGCCAGCTGGAGAAGGAGGCTCGCTTCTGCCAGCTGATGGCCCACAGCTCGCACGACTCTGCCATTGACACCGAGTCCCTGGAGTGGGAGACGGAGGTGGTGGAGTTTGAGAAGGACAGGGTGAGGTAGACTATGATGAGTCTGAGATACCCCGTGGATACCTCTACAGATAGCTGGAGATTCTAGACATCCTACTTCTAAATGCTATGCCCGCTAGAACAGAGGAGGGCAAGGGGTCATCCACAGCGTTTCACGTGATGTGTGCATCGACTAGAGTTTTGTTTGGCTTTGTTTATGTCCTACAGGATGATATGGACTTGAAGGCTCTGGGCTTTGACATTGCAGAGGGGGTAAATGATCCATATTTGCCAGGCGATTGTGGAATATTTGTGACGAGGGTGGACAAAGGAAGTATTGCGGACGGAAGGTTAAGGTGAGCCCCACTCAAGAATCCCAAGACGAATTCAGACCACCTTTATTTCCCATTCAGGGATTCATAGCCCCATTCTCCTCTTCCTGCTTTTCAGAGTGAATGATTGGCTGTTGAAGATAAATGACGTGGACCTGACCAATAAGGACAGGAAGCAGGTGGTGAAGGCGGTGCTGCATGGCAGAGGGCTGATCAACATGGTGGTTAGGAGGAGGAGGTGCCTGGGGGGGAGACTGGTCGCTCCGGTCCACATTAACCTCGTAGGACACAAAGGTGAAGGGTCAAGGCAACTTAGCATGAATTAAGAAGTCCCTGGCACACAAGTGTTCATACTAAGCACTGGGAGAAGTGGACGTCTCAGTGAAATATGATCCACGCAATGACCTTAGCTTCAGTAAAAGTGCAGCTCTGTGTTAACGAACCAACCTGACACCCTGTGCTGTGGTCTTGTGTTTCAGAGTGTGGGATAGGGCTGGAGTGCGGGGTATTTGTGACTGCTGTTGTCCAGGGCAGCCCTGCGGCCAGGGAGGGGTCTCTGTCGGTCGGGGACAGACTGATCGCTGTGAGTTCACACTACCACCACACCCACTGGCCTGGCACTGAAGCCCTCCAAAGGGGCTGGTGTGCATGTCTCCCTCTCCCGATGACAGTTTCAGATACAGAACAATAGGATTGTCTGTCGAAGCAAATCCAGAGACCAACAGAGATATTTACCTGATTTAAAAGACAATTCTATTGTATTGTGAACCTTATGTAGGTTCTGCAAACTCTCAAATATGATATCATTAATGACAGACTAGAGCGAGGCCAGAATGTAAAGGCACTCTAAACACAATGGTAAGCATTAAGGATTGGATGGGCTTTAAATAGATGTTTGAGCTCCATCTTCATCTACCTCTACTTTTTCCTCACCTCACTCCTCCTCACTCACTCCCGTCACACACTGCACACACACGGATTTTGCTTGCAATGTTAGGTTTTAGTTTGTTTTTCTACCACAACGAAAGGTTGCAGTATCAGCGTAAGCATCCCCATTGAAGGCCTAGGGGTGGCTCACACATCAGAAATGGAAGCAGAAGTCAGTCTGCACAGAAAGCTGACCTTGTCTTCTTTTTACCTCGACCTGCCAGCAGCCACACATCTCTTAAGCCCCCCCGGTTCCGTTAGACTCTGCGTGTGCTTCTTACTGAAAGCCCTGGGCTTAGAAAGCTCCCCCTTTCACCTTGGGGTGCGAAGCGCCCACTCTAGGCTGGCAAACCGATATGCCAGATGATATCTCCACGACGTTGGTTCTTAAGACGTTGGCAAGAACAGATGGCCGTGCCTCAGGAGATCTTAGTCATGGGGGTGGGTCTTCTTATATCGTGCCCTTGTAGCTGTTAATCACATTTATGTATCGGGTTATATTTGACATTGGATTCTTAATTATGTTTGTGGGGAAGAGACATACATACTCCCCAAGGGCTGATTGTAACCTCTGAACTACCAGGTCTAACTCCCAGGGCCAGAAACTAACTGGATGTGACTAAAGAATAGTTCACTGATAATGCTCGAAGTTCAACAGACTAACTTCCTATTTCTGAGAGTCTCGCTGTTCAAAACATGACCCGATTTCCCCTTCTCCATCTTCTATTTGAGGCCTTTTAATATTCGTCTCCGTCGCGCCTATTGTGATGGAAATATGGGGATTGAGGAAGTTTGAAGGTTCTTTGGTTTAAGATGTGCTGGCCTAGTTTCAGTCTCAGGCTGCATGCCCTGGGATGGCCCAGCGTGGGCCCTTTACACTTTACACGGTTTAGTTCTTAGACAACACAGGGCTTTTCTTCTCTGTTCTGAAACACATGTTGCCATGGCAAAGTCGTCTGTGTGGAAGTGTTTGTCTTGTTTGGGTTTTCTGGGGGCTGTGTGAGAATCCCCTGTCCTCATGAGCTGCTCCTCCTCTCTGTTCTCCTCCAGATAAATGGCATCGCGCTGGATAACAAGTCTGTGACGGAGTGTGAGACTCTGCTGAAGAGCTGCAGGGACTCTCTCAGCCTCTCGCTCATGAAGGTGAGTCACAGAGCCACTCTGTAATCTGCTGCTCCACTTTACCCACAACGCCCCTCTGCGTGCCTGATCTCCTTCCTCAGCCAAACGCTCTGCGCTGATTGTGTTTGCAGGTAAACACTGGGTGTTTAATGTCGTCTGAGTGTTCTGTATTGTAGAAGAATTCTGAGACTGTTTTAATTGGAATGAGCCCACACTGTGAAGGTTGTAAGGGAGGTGGTGAGCGCTATGCTAACGCTAATGTTTCTCCCTGTCCTCTGCCCGCCGTTCTTCTCCAGTTCTTCCCTCACAGCACGTCAGGGCAGAACATCTATGAGAGCCTCCGGGAGTCCTCGGAGAAGTCCAACGGGCGCGCCCACTTTGCCGAGATGCACTCCCGCAACAGCCGCAACCTGAGGCACAACAGCTCCACGCAGACGGACATCTACTGCCCCGACAGCAGCGGTGTGGGCAGCGCGGCCAGCGTGGCGGGCGGGGAGCGGAGGAATGTCCGGGGGGAAGGTCAGGAGACGGAGCCCTACGGGGAGGTCTGCAAGCCCTTCTCCATGGTGTCGCTCCACGCCACCAGCCTCCGGCCCACCTCCGACCTGGGCCCCGGACGCTACGGCCCCAGCGCCTTCCAGGACTGCTCCTCCTCCTACGCCAAGAGCCCTCCCCCCTACAAGCCACCCTCGCCGCTGGAGGAGGGCCTGGAGAAGAAGCACAGTGGGGGCACCTGGCCTAAGATGGTAGTGGGAGGCATGTCTGTGGCTCCAGACCCCTCCAGCCCGGCTCCTCCTTCAGCCCAGCTGTCCATCTATCGGTCCCCCAAGCAGAGGAAGTCCATCTTTGACCCAGACACCTTCAAGCGACCCGAGGCCCCGTCTTCTAAGCTGGAGTACCTTGCGGCTACTGCGGGGGCCTCCCATTCACCACAGCCCTCCAAGGCAGAGTCCCACTCCTCCTCCTCCACGCCCACCCCCCCCACCCCGCCCGCCCGCAGCGACTCCTTCAAGTTCAAACACAAAGCCCAGAGCAGCTCTGCCTCCGACTGCACCGTCACCTCCGAGAGCAAGGCCGAGGTGGCCGTCTCCGTGGCGACGGGCGAGGGCCGCGAGCGGGACCGGGACCGCAACGGGAACCACTACTTCCTGGACGGCAAGGTGCTGACCTCCAGAAAGTCCTGTGAGGAAGACATCGGCCGCCCCCGGGTGGAGGAGCCCGAGGTGAAGAGGCCCCGGCCAAAGTCGGCCCCCGCTCTCCGACGCAGGATGACCCCCCAGACCATCACCCTGCCCACCTTCCAGGTCAGCCTCCACCTCCAAAGCATGGCTTCCTTCCTCCACTCTGCTCCTTTCCTCTCTTCATTCCCCTGAGCTCACACAAAATGACCGACCGTGCGGCGCTGCTCTCTCCTCTTGGAGTCGTGTTATGGCTCAGGCACCTTTTCAGGGAGGGTGCGTATACATTTGTCGACGGAGGGCCTGTCGGATTTGAACATCTCCATTTGTCCCCGTCGAGACAGAAACTGGGCTGGCTCCGTCTGGGATATGGACCCCTGGCTCCGCTGTCTTGTCTGCTTCTCAGCCTGCCTGCCTGCCTGCCTGCCTGGGTGTGGGACTGATTGATGCCTCTGCACCGAGGCAGCCAGGGAGGCAGGAGCGCTGAGTCAGGGCTGCTCCCCTAGCTGCCTCTTCCCCTCCTCTGTCAGTATATTATCCCTCCATTCCTCATTCCCCCTCTCCCTGGTTCCCTTGTGTCTTATGAGCAGAAACAGAGGACGGCCAGTGGACATGTTTCACTCTCGTTCCTGCGGAGGTTTAGAATATATGGCCACACTGTCATGCTTTACAGCTGAGATTTACTGAAGTTTAGCAGCAAACTTATCTTCTTGTCCTGTCACTCAGCAGAGCTGCTCCAATGAGGATTATTCTCTGGAGCCCAGAGAGATGCTACGCTCCTCCCCCAGTCGCTCCCACAGGCACAGTGTGGGCTTTGTCCCCACAGCCTACAACGGTACCCTGCCTCCCAGTGAGACTCACGCACACACACACACACACACACACACACACAATTATATTACATTGACTTTGACCAATGCGCTGAACTAAAGATAAATGCTGATCCTTTAATGGCTAACTGTGTGTGTGTGTCCGTCCCGTCCCGTCAGACTCGGCCCACCGGGGCCTGGCACCATGCCCAGCGGTGACGGCCGTGCTGAGGAACCCAGTGTACACGGTGCGGAGTCACAGGGTTCACTCCAGCAACAGCTCCTCCCTCTCCTCCCAGATGGCCCACCAGCACACACACACCAGGTGACACACACACTCCTCCACACCATAGCACGTTAGATGAAGACCACTGCATGTCCCCCAAATACTCTCATCTTTATCAACCCTTTAGCTGTGTGTTGTGAATGTCTTGTTTTCACAGGAACTCATTTGAATTGTATACTCATTTGTATACTTGTATTTTTTGCATTTGAGTATTGTGTGTCTATGTATGTGTTAGGGAGAGGCCATAGGTATTGTTGTTGTATTTACTGTGTGTGTGTGTGTGTGTGTGTGTGTTCAGTCCGCAGCACCAGGGTCGTCTCAGCCTGGACCTGAGCCAACAGAAGCGTGCGACCGACTACTCTGAATCATCCTCATCCTCCCACAGTAGCAGAGCCTCCAACGGAACCCACTCTCTGCCCTCCAGCGCTCGCCTCGGTACGGCACACACACACACACACACACACACACATCTCAAAACCCACACCAAGCACAGCCACTCAGTGTCTCTCCTATGGTTTATGCCAGGTTCCTCCAGTAACTTCCAGTGCCGGGCCGAGAGGATCAAGATCCCCTCCACACCCCGCTACCCTCGCTCCATGCTGGGGTCCGAAAGAGGCAATGGTGAGGATGGTTCACTTTTTAACTTGAGGGGGAGAACGCTACCCTATAAGAGCTGGAATGTGATTTGTTTAGTCTAGGGGGTTTTCTGTTGGACACGACCCTGAGCCTATTCCCATACAGTAACTCAGGTTCCTTAGCTCCATAACAGAACAGCTTCAGTACAGTAACTCAGGCTCCTTAGCTCCATAACAGAACAGCTTCAGGACAGTAACTCAGGCTTCTTAGCTCCATTGTAGAACAGCTTCAGGACAGTAACTCAGGCTCGTTAGCTCCATAGTAGAACAGCTTCAGTACAGTAACTCAGGCTCGTTAGCTCCATAACAGAACAGCTTCAGTACAGTAACTCAGGCTCGTTAGCTCCATAACAGAACAGCTTCAGTACAGTAACTCAGGCTCGTTAGCTCCATAGTAGAACAGCTTCAGTACAGTAACTCAGGCTCGTTAGCTCCATAGTAGAACAGCTTCAGTACAGTAACTCAGGCTCGTTAGCTCCATAACAGAACAGCTTCAGTACAGTAACTCAGGCTCGTTAGCTCCATAACAGAACAGCTTCAGTACAGTAACTCAGGCTCGTTAGCTCCATAGTAGAACAGCTTCAGTACAGTAACTCAGGCTCGTTAGCTCCATAGTAGAACAGCTTCAGTACAGTAACTCAGGCTCGTTAGCTCCATAACAGAACAGCTTCAGTACAGTAACTCAGGCTTCTTAGCTCCATTGTAGAACAGCTTCAGGACAGTAACTCAGGCTCGTTAGCTCCATAGTAGAACAGCTTCAGTACAGTAACTCAGGCTCGTTAGCTCCATAGTAGAACAGCTTCAGTACAGTAACTCAGGCTCGTTAGCTCCATAGTAGAACAGCTTCAGTACAGTAACTCAGGCTCGTTAGCTCCATAGTAGAACAGGTTCAGCACAGCGTGCCAGTGATGGAGGTGTTCCACGCTGTCAAGATTGGAGTCAAAGCCAATTGGTTGTTTAAGGGGCCTTGCAGGTGCTGCTGTGCGGGAGCAGTTAGAGAGGCAGCCGCACACCAAACCCCTGGTGGACCAGTATTGATTGCCTGTCCCAACGACGTGTGTGTGTGTGTGTGTGTGTGAGAGAGAGGGAGCGTGGCCCTAACCTCGTTTCAGGCTCCACAGAGCCCGTCTACCACCCAGTGTAATACAACTGAAGTGTTTCCGCGTGCTGCCAATGGCCCTGTATTTCCACCTCTCTCCCCGCCTCCCCTCCAGGCTCCCTCTCTCACTCGGAGTGCAGCAGCCCCAGCCTCATCACACCTCCCCAGTCACCCCTCAACCTTCAGACCTCCTCCTTCGCCAGCAGCCAATCACAGGGCTCCATTTCCACCCTGCCCCGGATCTCCGTCAGCCCCGTGCCAATCGGAGAGCGCCGGAAAGACAGGTACGTTTGTGTGGAACAACAAATCCCTATTTGAACTTGAAATAGTTGTATTCCACTGTGGTTAGTCGATAGATAAGAGTGGCTGGACTCTTAATATGCTTTGCCAACAATGAAGCATGAAATGATCACATTACACTGCTGGCCCACTGTCCATGCATCCTGCTATGTGATGAACTCTTCATTTCCTGGGTGAAGGCCCCTGAAAAGGCACAGGAGGTTTTCCGCTGTACGATAGCGATATAGTGCAGTCAGAACGAGACAGGTATGATCTTATCACCCTCCTGTGCCCCCCCCCCCCCACCCCCACCCCCCAGGGGATCCGCCTGGCCCACTTCAAACGGCGTTGCTAAGCAACAGGTTCTATCTTGGTCAGGGCTGCTGCTCTACATCTCCTCTGTGTGTTTGGTGAGGGTTGGGCTCAGGATGCAGGATGCCGAGGCTCCCAGACTCTGGCAGTCTGAAATAGGGTCGCGGAGAAACACTAAACGAAGGAACGTCCGTGTTGCAAAGAGCTTTTGTTACTTCGAGCGTGTTTTATTTCCTGTTTTAGTTCCTGTTTTATTTCCTGCTTTATTTCCTGCTTTCCGCTTCCTTCCGCCATTATAATACCTATGAAATCTACTCTGTTCATTCAAACATTCTGTTTCCCATTTCCAACATTTTGTGTGATGCATTTGTAATTTTAGTATCATCGATAGATATTTAAACTATGTTTGACGGTGTAAAGCCCAAAGCACTCTGATTGCTTTAGGCTTATAGCTGGTTCAGTCCATATTATTGATTTGGATGCTGCTTTGCCCTGTAACTAATTTTTGAGTACAGAAAAGTGGTAAACAATACTAATACTAATACAAACACTAGAATTACTACAGATAAGCATTAGACATATAATTGAATGAATGAATCTATAAATGTATCTAATATTATTAATATTGTATTACTCTTACTTTCTAATTCATTTCAAATTACATGATCAAACGTTATTAATAATGAACAAATAATTTTCTATAATATCAAACAACAATTGCCTACCAGGAACACAGAACCTAGACAAACAAACATGGCACAGCCCCAGTAAAGCAGTAAGAGTTGACGTTGAAAGTGCACTGTTATAAGACTTTAATCCTGGCTACATTCTGCTGTTATGCCTTGCCTCTCAATGAGTCCTACACGGGCGAAATCCTCGGGCCCTAGGCGTGAACCATGGCCTAAACCATGTTTGTCTCCGGTTCCTGCAGCCTGACACCTGACTGTCCGCCGCGCCACTTTCTCACCTCTCTCTACCTGTCCCCTGCTCCCTCTGCCTCTGGAATCCCTCGCCCAGGCCTCTGAACCATAACAGGTCTTATCCAAGGATCCCTGTGGCCGCCCCGCCGAGGTTCTCCTCTCTCAGGAGCCTCAGGTTGGTTCCTCTCCAGCCAGGGATCGCTGTCCTTCCTCGCTGTGCCTCACCGTGCCTCACTGTCCTTCCTCACTGTCCTCACTGTCCTTCCTCGCTGTGCCTCACTGTCCTCGCTGTGCCTCACTGTCCTTCCTCACTGTGCCTCGCTGTCCTTCCTCACTGTGCCTCGCTGTCCTTCCTCACTGTGCCTCGCTGTCCTTCCTCGCTGTGCCTCACTGTCCTTCCTCTCTGTGCCTCACTGTCCTCGCTGTGCCTCACTGTCCTTCCTCGCTGTGCCTCACCGTGCCTCACTGTGCCTCGCTGTCCTGCCTCACTGTGCCTCACTGTCCTTCCTCACTGTCCTCACTGTCCTTCCTCGCTGTGCCTCACTGTCCTCGCTGTGCCTCACTGTCCTTCCTCACTGTGCCTCGCTGTCCTTCCTCACTGTGCCTCACTGTCCTTCCTCTCTGTGCCTCGCTGTGCCTCACTGTGCCTCGCTGTCCTTCCTCGCTGTGCCTCACCGTGCCTCACTGTGCCTCACTGTCCTTCCTCACTGTGCCTCACTGTCCTTCCTCCCTGTGCCTCACTGTCCTTCCTCACTGTGCCTCGCTGTCCTTCCTCACTGTGCCTCGCTGTCCTTCCTCACTGTGCCTCACTGTCCTTCCTCTCTGTGCCTCGCTGTGCCTCACTGTGCCTCGCTGTCCTTCCTCGCTGTGCCTCGCTGTTCTTCCTCGCTGTGCCTCGCTGTCCTTCCTCACTGTGTCTCGCTGTCCTTCCTCGCTGTGCCTCGCTGTCCTTCCTCGCTGTGCCTCGCTGTTCTTCCTCGCTGTGCCTCGCTGTTCTTCCTCGCTGTGCCCCCCTGTCCTGCCTCGCTGTGCCTCACTGTCCTCACTGTGCCTCGCTGTTCTTCCTCGCTGTGCCTCGCTGTCCTTCCTCACTGTGCCTCGCTGTCCTTCCTCGCTGTGCCTCGCTGTTCTTCCTCGCTGTGCCTCGCTGTTCTTCCTCGCTGTGCCTCACTGTGCCTCACTGTCCTTCCTCGTTATGCCTCACTGTCCTTCCTCGCTGTGCCTCCCTGTCCTGCCTCGCTGTGCCTCACTGTGCCTCACTGTCCTTCCTCGTTATGCCTCGCTGTCCTTCCTCGCTGTGCCTCACTGTCCATCCTATGCCTCACTGTCCTTCCTGTGCCTCACTGTCCTTCCTGTGCCTCACTGTCCTTCCTGTGCCTCACTGTCCTTCCTGTGCCTCGCTGTGCCTCACTGTCCTTCCTGTGCCTCACTGTCCTTCCTGTGCCTCGCTGTGCCTCACTGTCCTTCCTGTGCCTTCCTGTGCCTCGCTGTCCTTCCTGTGCCTTGCTGTGCCTCACTGTCCTTCCTGTGCCTTGCTATGCCTCACTGTCCTTCCTGTGCCTTGCTGTGCCTCACTGTCCTTCCTGTGCCTCGCTGTGCCTCACTGTCCTTCCTGTGCCTCGCTGTGCCTCACTGTCCTTCCTGTGCCTCGCTGTCCTTCCTGTGCCTCACTGTCCTTCCTGTGCCTCACTGTCCTTCCTGTGCCTCACTGTCCTTCCTGTGCCTCACTGTCCTTCCTGTGCCTCACTGTCCTTCCTGTGCCTCTCTGTGCCTTGCTGTCCTTCCTGTGCCTCACTGTGCCTCACTGTCCTTCCTGTGCCTCACTGTCCTTCCTGTGCCTTGCTGTGCCTCGCTGTCTTTTCTCACTGTGCCTCGCTGTCCTCACTGTCCTCGCTGTGCCTGCGCCGCTGACTAGCTTTAGAATGGAGACCAGGGGCACAGGCGCTCATCCCCCGGAATGTTCTGGCTGTGGTGTTTGATGTCTCCCCCTAGAGAGCACAGTTGTCGGTTGAAGGAGCCAGTCGTGCATGCGTCCCACGCACTTCACTGAAACAAAGTCATAAAGACTTAATCCTCTTCAGCTTGGGTGGATTGAAGGGATTTTTTTTTTTATCCAGTGAGCTGTTGAGTTGGTGTGAACCTCTCTTAACTGTCTGAGCCTTTTGGAGCCCCATCGTTGCATGCTGCTATATCAAACAGGGTTTTGATGACGGCATGGCTTGCACGGGACTTTTGGCCTTCAACCACATTAAGCGAGTACTGGACTGTGTACCCCACACTATCCTGGGCTGTGTACCCCACACTATCCTGGACTGTGTACCCCACACTATCCTGGACTGTGTACCCCACACTATCCTGGACTGTGTACCCCACACTATCCTGGACTGTGTACCCCACACTATCCTGGGCTGTGACACACATATTGTCCTGGGCTCTGTATCACACACTGTCTTGGGCTGTGACACACATATTGTCCTGGGCTGTGTACCACACACTGTCCTGGGCTGTGTACCACACACTGTCCTGGGGCGTGTACCACACACTGTCCTGGGGCGTGTACCACACACTGTCCTGGGGCGTGTACCACACACTGTCCTGGGCTGTGACACACTGTCCTGGGCTGTGTACCACACACTGTCCTGGGGCGTGTACCACACACTGTCCTGGGTTGTGTACCACACACTGTCCTGGGCTGTGTACCACACACTGTCCTGGGCTGTGTACCACACACTGTCCTGGGCTGTGTACCACACACTGTCCTGGGGCGTGTACCACACACTGTCCTGGGGCGTGTACCACACACTGTCCTGGGGCGTGTACCACACACTGTCCTGGGGCGTGTACCACACACTGTCCTGGGGCGTGTACCACACACTGTCCTGGGCTGTGGGATTGTCTGTACGGCAGCCAACCACACAACCATACGCAATCAACCTGATGTGTCTGAGGTCACAGCAGAGCGTTGCTCTTTGAAATGTGTTTCCCCTGCATGCAGATGTACCCCCCTCAGTGAGCCTGGCTCCACGGTCCCTCCTCCCCCTCCCCCCCCCCCCCGCCAGGCCCTACCTGTACCTCACCCCTCCACGGTCCCTCTCTCGCCCCCCCGCCAGGCCCTACCTGTACCTCACCCCTCCACGGTCCCTCTCTCTCTCCCCTGCCAGGCCCTACCTGTACCTCACCCCTCCACGGTCCCTCTCTCTCCCCCCCGCCAGGCCCTACCTGTACCTCACCCCTCTATGGTCCCTCTCTCTCCCCCGCCAGGCCCTACCTCTACCTCACCCCTCCACGGTCCCCCCCCCACCCCCACCCCCCCCCCCCCCTGCCAGGCCCTACCTGTACCTCACCCCTCCACGGTCCCCCCCCCCCCTGCCAGGCCCTACCTGTACCTCACCCCTCCACGGTCCCCCCCCCCCCCCCCCCGCCAGGCCCTACCTGTACCTCACCCCTCCACGGTCCCCCCCCCCCCCCCTGCCAGGCCCTACCTGTACCTCCCCCCTCCACGGTCCCCCCCCCCCCCTGCCAGGCCCTACCTGTACCTCACCCCTCTATGGTCCCTCTCTCTCCCCCCGCCAGGCCCTACCTGTACCTCACCCCTCCACGATCCCTCTCTCTCCCTGCCAGGCCCTACCTGTACCTCACCCCTCCACGGTCCCCCCCCCCCCTGCCAGGCCCTACCTGTACCTCACCCCTCTATGGTCCCTCTCTCTCCCCCGCCAGGCCCTACCTGTACCTCACCCCTCCACGGTCCCTCTCTCTTCCCCGCCAGGCCCTACCTGTACCTCACCCCTCTATGGTCCCTCTCTCTCCCCCGCCAGGCCCTACCTGTACCTCACCCCTCCACGGTCCCTCTCTCTCCCCCGCCAGACCCTACCTGTACCTCACCCCTCTATGGTCCCTCTCTCTCCCCCGCCAGACCCTACCTGTACCTCACCCCTCCACGGTCCCCCCCCCCCTGCCAGGCCCTACCTGTACCTCACCCCTCTATGGTCCCTCTCTCTCCCCCGCCAGGCCCTACCTGTACCTCACCCCTCCACTGTCCCTCTCTCTCCCCCGCCAGGCCCTACCTGTATCTCACCCCTCCACGGTCCCTCTCTCTCCCCCCCCGCCAGGCCCTACCTGTACCTCACCCCTCCACGGTCCCCCCCCCCCCCCCCCCCGCCAGGCCCTACCTGTACTTCACCCCTCTATGGTCCCTCTCCCCCCCCGCCAGGCCCTACCTGTACCTCACCCCTCCACTGTCCCTCTCTCTCCCCCGCCAGGCCCTACCTGGAGGAGCCCCGCATCGTCACAGTGCACAAGGGGGCCGAGCCCCTAGGCATCTCCATCGTCAGCGGCGAGAACGGGGGGGTCTTTGTGTCCAAGGTAACAGGAGGCAGCATCGCTCACCAGGCGGGCCTGGAGTACGGCGACCAGCTACTGGAGGTATGCACCCCCCAGTATTACTGAACATTCCCAACGTTCCCAACACCAGCCACTCCCTCCTTACTGGATCTTCATCTCCTGTCATCTTCTCCGTCTTTCTCCTCGTCCATCTCAACCCGACCCTCGTCCTTTGTTGTGATCCTCTTCTTCCTCCCCCCTCCCCCCAGTTCAACGGCATTAACCTACGGAACGCCTCGGAGCAGCAGGCGCGGCTCATCATCGGTCAGCAGTGTGACACCATCACGCTCATGGCCCAGTACAACCCCCACATGCACCAACTGGGACACCACTCCCACTCCAGGTCAGCAGACACACAACGGATTCAAAAGAACAAATACATATAGATATAGTTGTAAATAGTTGTGTATTTGTTTTTAATCATTAATATTGTCCTAATTAACCAAGCATATAAGTGAGTAGACATTCTTTCTTGTAATTCTAGCACTCTGTTCTGTCTGCAAAGAGATTTCATCCCAGGCTCTTACCACATAGCTTTGATGTTGACTAGAACGTCACGTCCTTCTGTCTATCATGTCTGTAACCTCCCCTGTGGGTTTGCTTAGCTCCCGTCTGGAGCCAGTGAGCACCCAAGCGACCCCCCAGGGCAGTGGGGCCACCACCCCCGACAACCACTCCGCCATCGACACCCTGAACGAGCAGGAGGAGGGCACCCTCACCCCCTCCTCTAAGCAGACCAGCCCCACCACCAGCCCTCAGAGCTTCATCAGGTAGGCATCACACACACACACACACACACACGCACACACCAGCCCCAGCACCAGCCCTCAGAGCTTCATCAGGTAGGCATCACGCACGCACGCACACACACACACTCTCGAAAACTGCACACCCAAACTGCACTGACGTCTCGAGATGTATCCTTTTTAAGATTAGGTCTGACACTGTGTCTACAACGCCGCTATCCCTGCAGACCAAATTCAATCTTTGTGTGTTCCTGGTCTCTCCCTCCCTCCCCCTCCCTTTGTGTGTTCCTGGTCTCTCTCTCCCTCCCCCTCCCTTTGTGTGTTCCTGGTCTCTCTCTCCCTCCCCCTCCCTTTGTGTGTTCCTGGTCTCTCCCTCCCTCCCTCTCCCTTTGTGTGTTCCTGGTCTCTCCCTCCCTCCCTCTCCCTTGTGTGTTCCTGGTATCTCCCTCCCCTCCCTTTGTGTTCCTGGTCTCTCTCTCCCTCCCTCTACCTTTGTGTGTTCCTGGTCTCTCTCTCCCTCCCTCTCCCATTGTGTGTTCCTGGTCTCTCCCTCTCCCTTTGTGTGTTCCTGGTCTCTCTCTCCCTTTGTGTGTTCCTGGTCTCTCTCTCCCTTTGTGTGTTCCTGGTCTCTCTCTCCCTTTGTGTGTTCCTGGTCTCTCTCTCCCTTTGTGTGTTCCTGGTCTCTCCCTCCCTCCCTCTACTTTTGTGTGTTCCTGGTCTCTCTCTCCCTCCCTCTCCCATTGTGTGTTCCTGGTCTCTCCCTCTCCCATTGTGTGTTCCTGGTCTCTCCCTCTCCCATTGTGTGTTCCTGGTCTCTCTCTCTCCCTTTGTGTGTTCCTGGTCTCTCTCTCCCTCCCTCTCCCTTTGTTTAGGGTGCCGTCGGAGGCGGGCAGGAAGGGGGCGGAGCCTCGGCTGGTGACAGTGCGGAGGCCGGGGGTGGAGGTGGGGGTGACGCTGTGCGGAGGGAACCTCAGGGGGGTCTTCATCGAGAGCCTGGAGGAGGACAGCCCTGCCGGGGGGCCTGACGGACTGCTGCCTGGGGACCTCGTACTGGAGGTAGGAACAGAGAGACTCACACAGAGATACAATATGTAGAGAGACCTACATAGGTACTCATCTTAGTGAGGTACGAATAGAGACTCACACGGAGATACAATATGTACAGAGACCTACATAGGTACTCATCTTAGTGAGGTACTCATCTTAGTGAGGTACGAATAGAGACTCACACGGAGATACAATATAGAGACCTACATAGGTACTCATCGAAACACACGCCCACTCAGTAGAGACACACACGGAGATACAATATATATGAAGACATTGGTACAAATCTTAACATGGCCATATAGTGAGGTGTCATTAGAGAGACGCACGTGCGCACACACAGAGATCCAATATATATAGAGACCTACATGGGTACTCATCAAGACACACGCCCGCTCAGTAGAGACACACACACACACACACACCCACACACACACAGATAAATAGAGACCTACATATATACTTATTGAAACACACTCAGTGAGTTATGGATGGAGAGGCGCGCACACACACACACACACACACACACACATACACAGATACAGCACATCGATACGTGCACAGAGGGGCAGGTACCTATAGAAACACAAGCTCACTCAGTGTAGTCTTCAACGTCCCTGTTTAGGTAATGCAGCAAAGATCAAATTAATTAGCATGCACTATATTTCTAGGCCTGCCATATTCTTATAAACCACCTTGGCATAACTTTACCATAGTAAACGCATACACACACAAACAGGCACATACACACACTGACGATCGATTTGTCAACGAACCTCCTGGTGTACGGGATATTCAATCAGTTCAGTGAAACACAGTGGATTCCCTGACTGAAGTGGTGGCCAAAGGCCTGGGACAGTGGATTCCCTGACTGAAGTGGTGGCCAAAGGCCTGGGACAGTGGATTCCCTGACTGAAGTGGTGGTCAAAGGCCTGGGACAGTGGATTCCCTGACTGAAGTGGTGGCCAAAGGCCTGGGACAGTGGATTCCCTGACTGAAGTGGTGGTCAAAGGCCTGGGACAGTGGATTCCCTGACTGAGGTGGTGGCCAAAGGCCTGGGACAGTGGATTCCCTGACTGAAGTGGTGGTCAAAGGCCTGGGACAGCTCCTCCAGCTATTCCACAGTTTACCTGCCTCGCTATTCTTCTTCATTGATTGGCTGTCTGCTCTCTCCCATTGTGTCCTGCGCCTGGCAGACTTCCCACCGCTGGCCTGCTCCCCCTCACCCTGCAGCCACAAAGGGCCCCGCCACATAACTCTGTCACCAGGACACACACCCTGAAAGTCCCCCAGCCTATCGTCCTCTGCCCACCCACCCGCCCGCTACGACTCAATCCCTCTTAATCCAGGGCCCAGCCGGCCGGAGGAGATGTTTCTTCCCCCTTCTCTCTCTCTGGGCCCTGGCTGTCTCCCCTTCTCTCTCTCTGGGCCCTGGCTGGCTCCCCTTCTCTCTCTCTGGGCCCTGGCTGTCTCTCGCTAAATGATTCCCCCTGCCAGACAGAAGCCTCCAAATATCTGTCACCTCATTTTCTCCCTCTCTGTCCATCACATTCCTTCAGTGGCATAGAGAGCGACATGTATTATGGTGAAATAGCCTGTATTAAAGGGCCGATGGAAATGGTATCTCTCTTTTTTCTGTCCTACAACTTTGTCTCCCTCCCTCCCTCCCTCCCTCCCTCCCTCCCTCCCTCAGTATAATGTGGTGAGCATGAAGGGTAGGACAGCGGAGGAGGTGTACGTGGAGATGCTGAGGCCTGCGGAGACGGTCACGCTGCGGGTGCAGCATCGTCATGACGACTTCATCGCGCTCCGAGACGCTCCGGGAGACGGCTTCTACATCAGGTACACACAACATCACATACACAGACGCACGCGTGTAAACACAGGCTCACACATACACACACCCTAAATCATTTGTCGTGTGCGTGTGCGTGTGTGTGTGTGTGTGACAGCGCTGTATTAGGGCCGTGGTGATTCCCCCAGAGCTGTGTCTATATCCATGCATGTCCAGGTCTATATATACACCTAGCCACCGTAGCGCCCCGCTGAGCAAACACAGTGTGTTCATGGACCCGATGGCGTGGTGTATCCATCGTCTATGCCGTGTAGATGCTGTTCCTGCAGAGGTGTGTCGGTGTATCTGCCTCCCCTAACTCTATCTGTACGGACTGCAGCCTAAAGGCACGGGGCAGACCCCCCCTCCCCCTCCCTCCCCTAACTCTATCTGTACGGACTGCAGCCTAAAGGCACGGGGCAGACCCCCCCTCCCCCTCCCTCCCCTAACTCTATCTGTACGGACTGCAGCCTAAAGGCACGGGGCAGACCCCCCCCCCCCCCCCCCCCCCCCCCCCCCATTCTATCTGTAGGGAATGTAGCCTAAAGGCACGGGGGCTTTACTGTGATGGTCTGAAACGCTCTCCGTGGGGGAGGGGGGCTTTACTGTGATGGTCTGAAACGCTCTCTGTGGGGGAGGGGGGCTTTACTGTGATGGTCTGAAACGCTCTCTGTGGGGGAGGGGGGCTTTACTGTGATGGTCTGAAATGCTCTCAGTGGGGGAGGGGGGCTTTACTGTGGTGGTCTGAAACGCTCTCAGTGGGGGGGGTTACTATGATGGTCTGAAACGCTCTCAGTAGGGGGGGGGGTTACTGTGATGGTCTGAAATGCTCTCAGTGGGGGAGGGGGGCTTTACTGTGATGGTCTGAAACGTTCTCCGTGGGGGAGGGAAGCTTTACTGTGATGGGCTGAAACGCTCTCAGTGAGGAGGGGTTACTGTGATGGTCTGAAATGCTCTCAGTGGGAGAGGGGGGCTTTACTGTGATGGTCTGGGAAGCTTTACTGTGATGGGCTGAAACGCTCTCGGGGGGGGGGGGGGGTTACTGTGATGGTCTGAAACGCTCTCAGTGGGGGAGAGGGGCTTTACTGTGATGGTCTGAAACGCTCTCCGTTGGGGCCTTAACTGTGGTGGTGCATGAGGCTGCAGCTGCCTGCCACAGTCACCTGTCATATAGGACGGGGGACTGATGTCATGTGCAGTAAATATACAGGGCCTGTCTGTCTGTCCGTCACACACAGGCTGATCATGAAGGGAGGCTACTGCACGACCACTCTGTACATGGATTAACTGACCCTCCCCCTCTCTCTCTCTCTCTCTCTCTTTTGCTTCCTTCATTGATTTTTCCCAACTGATTGTAATCTTACCTCACCCTTCATTCTGACTTCATGTCTTTTCTCAACGGGCTGTTTTTGTAACCGTGTTTCTTTCATTTCCCCCTTCCCTTCCTTTCTGCTTTCTACTCTTCTCTTTTTATCTTTTTACTATTTTCTCCATTTCTGCCCTTTGCCCTTCCCGTGTTTCCCTCCCTCTCTTCCTTTTCTCCTCCTTTTTCTTCCTCCATCCCTACTTCACCCTCTTCTTCTCCTCTTTTCTCTATCCCCACCCCTCTTTCCTCCCTTCCTGCTTGATCCCTCTCTCCAGAGCACTGTATGAGCGGGTGGCGGAGGCGGAGGGGGACCTGAGCTTTAAGAAGGACGACATCCTGTACGTGGATGAGTCTCTGCCCAGGGGCTGCTTTGGCACGTGGATGGCCTGGCAGCTGGACGAGCACGCGCGGCAGATCCAGAGGGGACAGATCCCCAGCAAGTACATGTGAGCAGGGGGCACGCCTCGTCACGCCGCGGAGCCGTTTGGAACGCATGGGTTTCTGCTTCAAATCTGACATGAACCGTGTGTGTGTGTGTGTGTACAGGATGGACCAGGAGTTCTACCGCCGACACAGCATGACAGAGACAAAGGAAGATGGCGTCTCCAGTAAGACCCTGTCGGCCGCCGCACGACGTTCCTTCTTCAGACGGAAGCAGAAACACAAACGCAGCAGCTCCAAAGACGGCAAGGACAC
The DNA here is from genome assembly GCA_026901105.3 of Galaxias olidus. Classification (NCBI taxonomy): domain Eukaryota; kingdom Metazoa; phylum Chordata; class Actinopteri; order Galaxiiformes; family Galaxiidae; genus Galaxias; species Galaxias olidus. Next base: position 57,696 of record JAPMUY010002731.1, on the reverse strand, counting down.
GGTGGCTCTGGACGCCATCAGCACAGACTCCCTGCCCTTCCTGGAGGGTGAGTGAGAGGGGACGAGGCTCTGGTGAGAGCTACATGTTTAGATCCTATTTGATATGCTGAGCTTAACTAACAGGGAACATTAGGGCAGCACACAACAAAAAAAAACTAAAAACGTTTTCTTTGATTTAACAGAAGTGGATGTGAGGCTGGAGGCTGGTAGACCTGGTGATTCTAGTGTGTGTGTGTGTGTGTGTGTGTGTGTGTGTTCTGTCCACTCCTCAGACTGTGTGAGTCTGGCCTACCAGCGGGTCCAGAAGGTGGAGTGTGCTTCCCCCAGACCGGTGCTGATCCTGGGGCCGCTCACAGACCCGGTGAAGGACATGCTGGTCAAAGAGTCCCCCGGGAAGTTCTGCAGGTGTATCCTAGGTGGGTTCTACCTCCATTCTGCTGGGACCAGCTCAGTTACACCAGTGATCAATCAAACTACACCGACAGTACAGGACTGGATTTGTTTACAAGTCAAATCAGATTTTTTCACTTAAGCTTTATTATACAAAAATGTTTCGCTTTCGTTTCGATCTCAGGACTTAGTCATCCCCAAGGCTTCATTTAAGCTGATGTGGGGAGGTCGGGAAGTGAAGACCCTAGTCACGCAGACCAAACTTTCTAAAGTCGGTCTGTTCACAGCACCAGCTTCCAGGAATATCAGTAGTTCTATTGTGTGCTGCTGATCATCCTTGGCGCTGAAAAAGATTGCATTCATAACAGCGAACGCATCGGTTTCTTTGAAAAAGCAAGATGTGGGTGATAAAAAAAGGCTCTTTGATAGCCCTTCTCCCAAACGTGTCCGTGTTCTGTGTGATGTCCCCAGAGGTGATGAAGGCCTCCCAGCAGGCCATAGAGAGGGGGGTCAAAGACTGTCTGTTCATCGACTACAAGCGCCGGAGCGGCCATTTTGACGTGACCACCGTGGCCTCCATCAAAGAGATCACGGAGAAGGTGCGTGTCATTTCCTGTTGCCTTTGAGCACCAGACGCTGGGCTTTTTGTGGTGTTAAGCCTTTTATTCCTCGTGTAGATACTCATCAGGATAAGACTTGAGCGTAAGCTGTTCTTCTGGGAATGCAGCTGTAGCCTTCAAAGTAGTGATCTCCACCTAATTTGAATCATTGTAAATTGTAAATCCTATTGCAAATTTGTTCAAACGTTTTGTGTCTGTAGTGTGGTGTTCTATTTGTCCGTTGAGATATTGTTGCTTGTCTTTTCTCCTCCCGTCACTAGGATTGTCACTGTTTGCTGGACATTGCCAGTCACGCCATTGAACGGCTCCACTGTGTCCACATCTACCCAATCGTCATCTTTATTCGCTACAAAAACGCCAAGCAAATCAAGTAGGCCTCTGCACTCCTACACGCTCCACGAGGGCTGGGCTGTGACAAAGCCACACACACAAGTAGGCTTCTGCACCCCTACACGCTCCACGAGGGCTGGGCTGTGACAAAGCCACACACACAAGTAGGCCTCTGCACCCCTACACGCTCCACGAGGGCTGGGCTGTGACAAAGCCACACACACAGTTCTGTAGGGTATGCTTGCTGTGTAAAGAATGCAGGAGTGCTGTGTCCAAATCTTAATGGGGAGTGCTGACTGTATCTGGGCTATCCTAGAAGTGTGTGTGTGTGTGTGTGTGTGTGTGTGTGTGTGTGTGTGTGTGTGTGTGTGTGTGTGTGTGTGTGTGTGTGTGTGTGTGTGTGTGTGTGTGTGTGTGTGTGTGTGTGTGTGTGTGTGTGTGTGTGTGTGTGTGTGTGTGTGTGTGTGTGTGTGTTTTGTGCTGCCGATGAAGCTCTGTAATCCGGGCACTTGCCCTCACACTCCTCAGCCCAATACTAGCCCTTCACAGTGCCTGTCTAAGTATTGCCTGCCTACACACACACACACACACACACACACACACACACACACTTGCATAACCCCTAACAGCTGGTAGAGCACTCACAATTTTTTTCTTTTTACAATGTTCTTTTATGTAAGGTCATTTAGTGGAAGTGTTTCCTCTCTGACTCTCCCTCTGTCTTCTCTCTGGTTATATCACTGGAGCCCCTACTGTTGTTTTTATGTAATTTGGAAAAAATGTTTGCCAACTTACTGAGGCAGAGAGCCAGTGTGCGCTTGCGTTGCGGGCAGAGCTGGGTCCCTCCTTATGTTACAAATGATTTCTTCTGATGAGTGTGTAGATATAATAGAGTTTACATAGAGGAGCTCTTTCAAATCAAATATATTTGGGACAAAACAGGTCCTGTACTATTTTTACAACACTGTTAAAAGTATAGAAATAGCCTGATCTACGCTGTAATTTGGGCTGGAATGCTGTTCTGTGTGTTTGCTCAGGGAACAGAAGGATCCGGTGTACCTGCGGGACAAAGTCTCTCAAAAACATTCCAAGGAGCAGTTTGAGGCTGCTCAGAAGATAGAACAGGAGTATAGTAAATTCTTTACAGGTGGGTATTCAGTGCAAAAGGCAGGAGATTCAGTCGGCCCACCATCTGTTTGTGTGTAACTAGTCCTCTGTCTAAACCTTGCTGTTTGTGTGTAACTAGTCTTCTGTCTAAACCTTGCTGTTTGTGTGTAACTAGTCCTCTGTCTAAACCTTGCTGTTTGTGTGTAACTAGTCCTCTGTCTAAACCTTGCTGTTTGTGTGTAACTAGTCCTCTGTCTAAACCTTGCTGTTTGTGTGTAACTAGTCCTCTGTCTAAACCTTGCTGTTTGTGTGTAACTAGTCCTCTGTCTAAACCTTGCTGTTTGTGTGTAACTAGTCCTCTGTCTAAACCTTGCTGTTTGTGTGTAACTAGTCCTCTGTCTAAACCTTGCTGTTTGTGTGTAACTAGTCCTCTGTCTAAACCTTGCTGTTGCAGGTATTGTCCAGGGTGGCACCCTTCCCTTCGTTTGCACTCAGATCATGACTATAGTTGATCAAGAACAGAGTAAAGTCCTGTGGACTCCCCTCGGCTGCCCCTAGTGGAGACGCAACGCCACCACAGCCTCCCATCTCCTCCCTGAAACGCTAAGCAAACCTCCCACACCATTTACCTATAGGTGCACTACACCGCGCTACACATGTAAACTACGAACAGCGTTGTTTTGCTTTTTATGTACAAGGGTCTCCTATTATTCCCATGTATTCTGGAGCCAGTGGGTAGCACTACATGCAGAATCTGGTGAAGTTCATTTGGTCTTCCCTAAGGGTTTCCGGAAGTGAGTGTTTTTATGCTGCGTTGTAAGCGTCTGTTTACAGTCAAATAATATGAGTGAGTAACAGTAGAAGTTCAATGTGTTCTTGAATGCGTGTCCTCTGTTATCCAACGCTTTCTCATATGAAGAAGAACCATACTCGCAACCTGCCCCATACCCAGTACCTGTGTACTAAAAGCAATCACTGTTTTCTACACACCAATTCAATGACTGACTATTGATATTTGTGGAATTATAAATGTGTGTGTGTGTGTGGGGGGGGGGGAGAAAGTTGTTTATGTATGAGAAAGAGAGAATTGCCTAAATGTCAAAATTACAAAAGATGTTTTAGTGGGGTTTGTTGATCCTTGATTTAGGTATGATGTTGTGGAATGCAAAAGAGCAGAAGTCCTGTCACTACTGTTTGTCTGTCCAGTAGAGCTTGCCTAGCATCAAGTCTCTGTATATGTAGCAGTGGTCTTACTGACTTTGAGACAGCAATGGCCATCAACTCCCTAGGAAGAGAAACAAGGTGGTGCGGTGTTCTATGCATTGGGTTTCTATAGTTGCAGTGGGTATTATGGGATGGTTTAGGGGACACCCGGAACGTCGGAAGTGCCTTTGGGGAAGTAAAGCCCGGTCCGAATCTAGCCCTCAGTCACCACTACAAGACTGTTAGCAGATATGAAGAAACAATATTTGATCATGGCAACTATGATCACCTCTGAGCTACGTTGAGTTAAATGATGACAGTGCACTATATTACCTCTCGGTCATATCCAGGGCACAACAATTGATTTGCAGTTTCAAAAGCCTGGTGATCCCCTTCCCATCACCTTTGGTTAGCCAGGGGGCTGAGGGCTGTGTCCGTGACCCAGCCAGTGCAGAGCGAGCCACAATGGGGAGGCTGTGAGGGGGAAGTAGCGGCCCAACGGGTCAACCCCTCTGACACACACTCCAGGGCTAGACAGACCACTGTGCACCCATCACACTCTCTCTCTGTCACATATTTAATGACAATATAGAGTCTCTATCAAATACTGTATGCTGATGCATTTGAAATCTATATTATATTTCATGTATTTTGACTAGGTCGCCGACCTAGATATGTTCAGCTGTCAAGTCATGTCTTAGCCGATATTAGCATGTTTTTTTGTTTTTACGCTTTCATTTTGTAAAAATTTTATTTTGCGATTGTCAGTTACTTCTCAATGTACTGATAAAAAAGAGACAATACACAGAAAATTAGCAGGGTGATATTTTTAACTGTTGGATCCTTAAATGTTAGTACTTTTTTCATTGTTATTTAATTGTTTGTTTTTTATTCAAGAGGTAAAAATATTGATATTGTCCCTGATTTTTGTCCCTATCTGAACTGTATCCTTCGTTATGGTTGTGCCAAAATCCACTATGGCAACTTTATCATTTACTTCTGTTTTGCACTTGTTTATCTGTAAACCTTGAACATATAATTGTTGCTAGGTTTTCAGTCGACTCCATTAATAGGTACTCTGAGTTTGTACTGCTACTAATTCACATCTATTTGCATCACATCAGTTCCTTACATTTCAGTGATGGCCTTTACCCTTAATTTGAAAAAAAAATAACAAGAATGCTGTTCCTTTTTCGCATTATCATTTAAAAAAGGGATTGCTTCTTGCGCAGTTTTTGGAAAGAAAAGCGGTCCTGAAGACTTACTATCGGCAAAAAAGTTGGCATTCTTAAATTGTAATTTGACTATTTTTCTGAGTAGATAGCATTAATGATGGGAAATGGAAAAGGTGCAGTTCAAAAGAATTGTACTTTCAGGAAGAAAAAGTAGATGCAAGGTACTGATATCTTTTATCTTTATTAAAAAGAATGTGATTTGTATCAAATGTTTTGAGACATTAACATAAGAATAAAAGTCATTTTCTGTATCACGACATGGATTCTGTTTCAGAGTCTTCCTCTTCATCTCTAACTTAAATTTTTTCAGATTTTGAAAGCAGTGTGATAATGGCAAAAAAACAGCAACATATGTGATGATTATGTCAGAGATACATTTACTATTTGTTTTTCCTTTTCCTTACTTCAGCTGTATGTGCCATAACATCAAGCTATTGGTGTTGGGCACATATCAACGAATAATGAGTAGGCCTCTGCAAATTATATGGTCAAATATTTACACAATTTAAACCTATTTCTTATATTACTTTTTCTTATTTACTTTTGCCAACAATAGGCTTGGATCTTAAGAAGGTAGTTTCAATTTGAGATGCATATCTACTCGGGTTAAAGAAGACAGAAGAGCACATTCGGACAAAAAAGAGATGTTCTATTTGCTGGGAGTGTGCTGTTTGCAGAGACAAGGCAGTCCGGCACTATGTGAGGATACAGGTAGAGAAAAAAAGAATGATGTGCTTGGCTCAGAATCAGACAGAGAAGCTAAACATTACTCAGCTTGCTGACATTCCCAATACCAAGATAAACTGGTAGTACCTATATCTGTCAGGCTGTTTCAACCTCACACTGGATGGATTTGTTTTATAGCGGTGCAACGTTTCAGCGAGAAATAGTTGTCATTGAGGATCCATGAGAGACAACGTTTTATGTGTATATCTAAACAGAAGGCTGTCATACCACCACAGAGCATTGACCATTTTGCTACGCGTTCTGTGAATATCATTTCCATCTAGTTAGGCAGCCTCTAGCCACGCCAGCCCTTATTGGTTGATTGGGTGTTCTAGCGATCGAGGTCACTTCCTTCCAGCACTGTAATCGAGGTCACATGGTCCTCCTGCCTGTAATGTCAGTGGCGATGACTGCCCTGCAGCTTCCTGTCCTGCTTGGTGGGCTTAAAGAGCCCCTAGCTCCTCCCGCCCTCTGGCTTCCTCCAATCAGCAGCCTGAACCCTGCCCTCCTCCCAGCAGGAAATATGCAGAGAAGTCCAGGCACCAAATGTCCTACTGTGTTATGATTCCTTTAGCATATGAACACATGGTATAGATGTTATATTATTTTAATACCAACAATAATAATACTTCAATAGTGAATAGAGGACAATGTTGTTATTAAGAAACAACCAGATTATTATTATTACAAGACCCTCTACACAGTGAAACAGCTGTTTGACCGAGCAATGTTCAATTCCTCTCTACCTCCCAGTCCCTCCTAGTTTAATAAAAGGGTTGGGGTTTGCAGGACTTCTGGGGTGTATGTTTCAAGACAGCTGCTGACAGCTCATCTGAACTTGAGAAGAGTCCAGTCGGACAGCAGAGGATCTTTGCTGGCCATGGCCTTTCTCAGTTTAAGTCAAATCTCGTTGCCACGGTGAGTGGCATGTTTCTCTTCCATATTACTGTTTGTCCTTCTCCCCTGCTCTTTGGAGGGCTGTACATTGCTGCCCACTTCCTGTTAACTTGAGCATCTCAAAATGGCCTCTGGGATTACCACCTGACTGATCTCATATTAATCTTTTCATCTGTCAGTGTTGGCTCCTCCAGGGGCCTACAGTACAGTACAAGAACACTGACCCGACAGCTGGCCTCTTCTGAACCGTGATCAATCCACTGGATCTGAACGCTGGGCTAGCGGTAAACACCAGTCACAGTTTGTTAGGACAGCTACATGCAATGGATGCTAATGCTTTTTGGTTTCTGTATTAGTTGCCCTGTGGCTTGACACTAAAATAGCCATTGTGTCCGATCATACCACAGGCTGTCCACTGGGGTCTCCTCTTGGGTGTATTGAAGGTGGTTAGTCTTTATTTGGCATACATCAATATATCAACCTTTTCTTCGTGTCTTCAATTCAGGGAGGTTTTTTGTTTATCGTATCCATGTGTATAAATACAATTACTATCTGAAGTATGTTTATCAACATACCATATCAAAATGAGGAGTTCCGCTAGAGGCGGATTGTCGGAATAGCTTTATGCTACAGTTCCTTATCTAACCAGCAGGAGGATAAAGAGAGGAGAGGAACGGTGGACTCCCTGCATGATCTCAGTTCAACTGAACGTCTGCTTGGTTGGAGCACATTGGCTGCCTGAAGTGAGTTGCATACTGTGAATATCATAGATACACAATCACATGAGGATATCTAGTGCAATGAAGATGCATTTAGCTTGACTGGCAAATGAGATATACCCTAACACTGAGATGAAATTCAATAGTTGTCACTATTCTATTGCAACGTTAATCCAATGCAGCACCATTTCGCTCAGTTATACTGTAAGGAAACAACTGCGAATGGAACCTTTGAAGGACAATATGCATACTGTCCATAATCCGCACATGTACAATAAGTAGAAAGAATATGCATCCTGTAAGTAATCCCCACATGTACAATAAGTAGAAAGATAATATTAAAGGCATGCTGATTCGAACAGGACTGTCTGGATTTAACTTCTGGACACCGTGAATATCCTCTCTGCCGCTCATACTCACTTAAGCCATAGACCATGGAGAAAATCAAATGACAGACAGCCTACCAAATTGTAGTTCCCAGTCAAAGTTTCTCAGACTTACATTCACACTTTAAAGCTATATGTTGTACTACTGGGTTTGATGGGAACATCCCCTCGCTGTGGTGAAATATTCTGTTACAGCTATTTCCGTAGAAGCAATAATATTCCTTGCTCTAGAACTCACATCCTTATAGCGCACATAAATCTTCTCACCTCACTTAAAGTGTATGCATGTTTACTTTTGAAATGTTTGGACCATCAGATCTAGTGTCAATGCGCCCCACTCTGGTTTCCAAATACCTTAAATGTCCCTGAGGAGGAAACCGTTAGCACATGCATGTGATGGAGCTGTAAGCCTGGGTAATAAGAGGCTTTGTTCTCTCCTAACTTTTGGTGAAAACTGTTTAGAATAGGTGAATTAACCCCTATTATTTCCAAAGTTGCTCCTGCACACTACCTACAACAGGGGTTTTAGATTGTGTTTATTAGTCAAGCATTATAACACAGGCTGCTGCCTCATACCACATTGAGCATGTAAATTGGATTCCCCAGATTAGATGCCCCCCCCCCCCCCCTTCAAAGAGTTTCAAGATAGATTCACTATGTAACTCGATAAAAACGTAATTTTCTTGCCGTGTCCAATGTCACCAATGTGGTTCTAAATCGGCTGCAATAGAGAAAACATTTTGTTATCAATAAGATATGGCCTCTAACACAGCTGTTTCCCCATGTAGAGGGGCTACTAATAGGTAGCCATATAGATCATAGATACACCGTTTCCTTTCCCTAATCCACTATACCTAGACAACGCTGTTGATGGAATGACCGTTTGACGACAAATCATAAAATCAGATTTTATTATAGGTTGATGCATTGCAAGTGGAAAGGAAACTCTGTGTGACTTTGGTCTGCATTGCAAGCTGTTGCTGCGGGCTGTGTAACAATTTAACTTCATATCAGGTTTATTCATTTATAAGAAAATGAGGGGAAAGTGCCATCACAATCACCCGTGGTAGGCCATAATAATAAGTCTTTAAATTAATAACCTTTTTATATCAAATTACAAATAACTCAGAAATTGCCCTGGAAATGCAGATGTAGGGAATGCATGCAAAAAATAGACGGCATTGCAATATGTGTGCTCCGCTCAACGAATGCGTCACGTTGTGGAAAAAAAGCAAGAGAGCGTTGTTGCCCATATTTATTACAGTGCAAGTAAAAGCTACTTGGCACTTAAACATCCGCAAAGCATTAGGCTGTGCCCTGTCCGTCTTATTATTAGAGCTAGGCTCCGCCCTCCTACCTGTAAATCACTCTAGCATTCTCTGGAGCTGCACTGACAAGGGCGATCAGCTGGCCGCGCTGCTCGAGGGGCTGCAGGGGCACCAAGTGGAAACCGCGACGGCGACATTCACGAGCGCTTGTTATTGTATGCAGAATTTAAAATGAAAACGCCCGTTGGATTATGTAGTATTTCTGTGACAGTTAACACGTGTAGACTTGAAATAATATATATTTAGCAGAAAATCATTCGGGACATCGATTGAATTTGACTTTGAAGATAGTGAAATCAATATTTTCCCCGCTCATCGACATATCCCTCTGGATGGAAGACGGCTAGGGAGGTCGCGCAAGTAAAGAATTGTCGTATTTACTGCCGCTGTTTATCATAATCTGATATAAATAGTAGCAGCCCAGCGGCTGCAATACAAGACCTTCTTTACCATGGCAGCTGGCCTGAAAGACTTGGAAAACCCCTCAGAATGAAAAGCGCTCAACGTTCGTCATTATTGCGGTTTTAAATGCCTCTTGCCAAAGGCCACCGACCTGTTATTTTGGACCAGTTTGCTCGCTCGGTGTCTTCCACTGTCTCGAAAACCAATTATTAAGCTATTGAAATATAGCGTTAAGACAATTTTGGGGTGGGCCAGAATAATCTACAGTGAAGAGGGTATTTTTTCAAGCGATATGGCTGGTGAGTGGGGCTGGGGATGCTGGCATAGGCTCTCCAAGGCTCCTAAATGCTAGCTGAGGCGGATGGAACCGTTCCCCATGGCAGCGGCAGCTCTATGATGACTAAAAATATCAATAATAATTTAAAACCGGACTCCTCGATCTATATATCCAAGATGGATGTTGTCATCCCGTTCTCGTCAGAAGTGCCCTGCGACAATAATGGACAGCGCATGTGGTGGGCATTCCTCGCGTCCTCGATGGTGACGTTTTTCGGGGGTCTCTTCATCATACTGCTGTGGAGAACCCTCAAATATCTCTGGACTGTTTGCTGTCATTGCAACATCAAGAGCAAGGTAAATAAGGTTACCAAATACCAAACGTCCACAAGTTGCCTTTTTCGATCCTAAACATCTTGACTAATTATCAAAATGGCAAGTTTGTATTTCGTAATGACATTTTTATTCTTTTATTTTAATTGGTTGCACAGACATGAGTTTGTACAAAACATAATACAACCTGTAGCCTACCTATATATGCAATGGCAGATTGCATATATAGGTAGGAAACAAGCCCAGTTTGTGTTGTGTTGCAATGGCCTTTACCGTGAAAATGACTCACCACAAGCCTGTACCCATAGGAGCTGCTTGCTTCTGCTGAACTGTCATCATTCTCCAATAATAACAGGCAACCGAATGGCCGTAGACATTGAACACAACCGAGCACTCGCTTTTCACAACGCACGACCTCAAACCATTTTTCATGCACTCTAAGCAACTCTGATCCTATAATAAATGTACACTAATGTTTATTTTTTATTGCAGTCACTTGCATTTTGTCAATTTGCTACTTTGATTATGTATTACCTAGGCCATCTCACACACACACACACACACACACACACACACACACACACACACACACACACACACACACACACACACACACACACACACACACACACACACACACACACACACACACACACACTCTCTTTCTCTCTCTCTCTCTCTCTCTCTCTCTCTCACTCACTCACTCACTCTGGCTGGTGAGGGGGATGGAATTACTGTGCTGGAATGACATGACAATGAGAGTTCCCTCTCCTGCTCATGTGTGCCACCCTAACCATTGCTGTACCCTTATGCAACAGTCATGCCTTCCCAGACAAATGGTATAATACATAAATGGGACATGCCGTGTGAATGAAGACATTCCTAAAATACACCAATTGAATAAAATCACCTCATCAACTGCGATGATGTAGTAAAATGACAATTGCTACAATATTTTATCTCTATTTGTGAGGTGTATCTTTTGCATTAGTGTATTTGCAACTACCTGGTTTGACAAAAGAGTAATTCAGAGCTAAATTTTGTTTGCATTATACAGCTTGTATGTTTTGTGCTGCTCAGTTGTGCTAAAATGAAATGGCATATTGATGAAGGCAACCTGCATGGCTTACCCATAAATAGAATACAATGATATGCCCACTCATTGTGTTGCTCAGGGTGGCCCACATAAAGTATGAATCACATATGATTCACTTAAAAATATAAGTCTGCCTCTGAAGTGACTCACACTCTGCTATAGGGATGGAGAAGTCCTCTGGCTAAACCAACAGAATATAAGCAGCATCTTAAAGGTGCAGAGAACATCTGAAAACATGCAGTTCCATTCGTTTGGAGAAAACACACTTTTCATATATTTTAATTATTTAATATGTTAAGAGAGATTCAGGTGTATCCAATAAGATTTATATTTTCAAAAGGCATGGAATATGGACAATGTTTTGAGATCTGATTGAGAGTCGGATATTATAATTCAAAAACATTATAGGCAGAGCGATGCAGAGAAAGACAGAGTGTGGTAGAGAGAGAAAGCCCTTCCTCACCCTTGGTGGCTTTTGGGGTGAGTCCAGTTCAAATAGGTGAGTCATGGTGTTCTTGCTGGTTCACTGCAAAGTCCCCCTGGCCCCACATTCCCCATGGGGCCCCTATGCTGGCCAGGGGGACAGGGGCTTCACCAGGGGGTAGAGCAGTGCACCATGAGAGTCCATTCCTCTGCTGGCTCCTAACAGGGAACCCTGCTCCTGACCCACTTCAGCACTGGTTCATTCCAGACCTCATACATCTGATTTATTATTATGGTAAACTGGTTGGGTGTTATTTGATGATTTTGTTGTTCAACAGGGCTGTGACTTTGAGATAATGTGCATGAATCCAGGAAGACATTTTGTGATTGATTTGGTGTCTCGGTGCAGTCTGAACTCCTCCCTCTCGTTAGGTTTGACGTCATACTCCAAGAGGGTGTAGGTGTTAAGTCTTATTTTCTTCATTATCTTTTAATCGTCTCCATGAACCGATTGGGGCAGTTGGGCCGTCTGAAACCCACACCACAGTTACAGCACAACCAGCCACGGGGGCTTTGGGTCACATGGCACAAACCAAGATCCAGGTCACCATGAGTACACAACATTTAGATACAAAAAATACCATTATGAATGCTCATGAATGACCTGTAATCATTAATGGAACCACTTCAAAAGTGAAACAGATATCCCTAACTGTAACTGTTGTGAGGCATCCATATTGTGCTCGCTGGTGTGTGTCCCACGATGGTGGCGGGGACAAGAAAGGGGCTCTGCTGGTCCCTGTTGGGTAGCAGGGCAGCTTTTAGGGGGCTGACTCTGACACTGGCTTTATGTAAGGAACAGCCTTGTTAGAGAGAGGGAAAGGGGATCTGCATGCAGCTGACTGGTGAGCCCAGCTCGGTTGGCATGGTGTTAGTAACGAGATGCAGGGTGAGGGCTGGTGGGAGAGACGGGGTGTTGCTTACTGTTGTGATCCCTACTGGGAACTGGGATTCTGCGACGGAGAAACTGAAGGTGGAAACGGAGGGGTGAGACTTTGGGAGGAGGTGGAAACGGAGGGGTGAGAAGACTCGGGGTGTGAAAGCGGTGTTGCGTTGCCTCTCTCCACCCAGTTCTCTCTCTCTCTCTCTCTCTCTCTCTCCCTCTGTTCATCCGCAGCTGTGTCCCCATTCTCCAGTGTGGCCTCCCCTCTCTCCCCCGGGGATTATGGCCGGGCGAGAGGCCGCTGTTGGCTTCCTACCTCGTTTTCACTTTGATCGAAGTAAGAGAGGGTATTAAAGGAGAGGAAGTAAGAGCGGGTATTAAAGGAAAGGAGGCGAGGGAGAATGCAAAGTGTCATAGCCACGATTATTGGAAGTGAGCCTTAGACTTCTCAGCTCTTAAAGTGGGACGCTTTCTACTCAAAGGGAAGCCCCAAACTTAGTGCCACGTTATTGTGTGCACATATTATGTATGTCCGTGAAACACAAGGCACTGCACCATACAGTACTTGTAGTATACCAGGTGGGGTGGGTTTGCTGCGAGGCTAAGTACCACACGGATGGCCTACTTCCTTCACAGTCTTTCTGAGTCATAGTTCCCTGTTTGGTACTCACTGGAGTGACTGCTTATCTGAGGAGGTTTTGATGCTCTGGGTGTTGGCTCTCTCCTGGAAGGCCAGACTGCCTTCCTCCCATTTCAAATACACAGTCAGTGCCTGTCGCACTTTGGACTGCCCCAGATCTCACACTGTCTTCAGCTGGATTGACCGACAGGGATGCGGCTAATCAGTTTGTGGGCAGAGATGGAGGGGCCAACTCACACTCTGCCTCCCTCAGACAGGAAAGCAAAACCAATAAGTTTGATATGTGAAGGAATGCGTCTGACTTTCCAACAGTTCTCTGAAAGCCTGGAGGTGAATGCCATGTTTTTTAAAATAACTCCACAGAAAATAAAGCAAACTGTTGTGGAGTAGGGGATGCATTCTGACTATATATTTTGACAGTTGAACTCATAGGCTTCATTTCCACTGGAGTGACTTTAATCTTAGAGATTGTGTAAAGCCCTCTTTGCTTCCTGCTAGGCTCTTCCCAACAACTGGGACCTCGCCCACTCTTTACTGTTTGACCTTCTAATTCCACGAAGCCTACACAGCATGTGGACCAACCCAGCGCGTCTGTGTGTGTTTGTGCGTGAGTGTGTGTTTGTGCGTGAGTGTGTGTTTGTACGTGAGTGTGTGTTTGTGCGTGAGTGTGTGTTTGTGCGTGAGTGTGTGTTTGTATGTGTCTTTATGTGCATTTGTGTTAGTGTTTATTTGTTAGTTTGGGTGTGTGTGTAGATGCATGTGGATGTGAGCTTGTCTCTTTATGAGGCAGTGAAGGAGGTGCCCTGCAGCAGTGTAAAGTGGGGCTGGTACTGGGAATGGTGGAGGACAGGGAAGGGTTGTGGAGGTGCCTGCCTTTGTGGGGAAGAACTGTTATGTGTGTGTATCCCCTCATGCCTGGCAACCAGCCAACTGCATTCTGCCAGAGCAGCAAAGAACACACACACACACACACACACACACACACACACACACACACACACACACACACACACACACACACACACACACACACTGTCTTCAGCTGTCGCTCTCACTAACCCCTGCCTAACCCAGAGCAGCTCAGCTCAGCTTGTCCTAGCTCACCCGAGTCTCGCGCTTTCAAGCGGACAGAACAACAGTAAAGGAAATGTAATTAGAAGGCTAAATAATAGTATGATTTCATAGATGCCTTGAAATGAGATTTCTCTCTCGATGGTGGAGGCAGTGAATAAATGGAGCTCCTTCTATGAGGTTATCTCTAAGCTGTTTTGTTGTTGTGAGCGTTCTGGGGCTCGTGTGAGTGGGCAGCTGCCTCAACACATTGTGCCAGTGAGCAGTCGGCAAGGCAGGCAGGCAGGCGGGCAGGCAGGCCAGCGGGCAGGCAGGCAGGCAGGCAGGCAGGCGGGAAGGCAGGCTGGCGGGAAGACAGACAGGCATGTGTGTTGCAACCGCCAGAGGTTGGCTTCCTTGCGTCTTGTCATGAGTCATTGACACGGGCAGAGAGAGAGCGAGCGTGCCTTACAGCTGTCCCAGGGCAAAGGGTGACCACTTTCCACTGCCACACATGATCTCGTGGTCCCCACCATCTCTCCGCCATCCCTTCCAGATCGGAAAAACTCCGTGCATTTTCCAACGTCCTTAAATATGAGAAATAAGACAACCACGGGAGCTCATGGCTTATTGTTTTTTTTGGGACGATATATTATATTTGGTTTCACCCACACTTGTGATGAAGAGTACGAGGTATACGTTCATAGTCATTAGACTCACTATAGAGTACAGGATAACTAGGTATACGTTCATAGCCATTAGACTCACTATAGAGTATAGGATAACTAGGTATACGTTCATAGTCATTAGACTCACTATAGAGTACAGGATAACTAGGTATACGTTCATAGTCATTAGAGTCTATAGGATAACTAGGTATACGTTCATAGTCATTAGACTCACTATAGAGTCTATAGGATAACTAGGTATACGTTCATAGTCATTAGAGTCTATAGGATAACTAGGTATACGTTCATAGTCATTAGACTCACTATAGAGTCTACAGGATAACTAGGTATACGTTCATAGTCATTAGACTCACTATAGAGTCTACAGGATAACTAGGTATACGTTCATAGTCATTAGACTCACTAAAGAGTCTACAGGATAACTAGGTATACGTTCATAGTCATTAGACTCACTATAGAGTCTACAGGATAACTAGGTATACGTTCATAGTCATTAGAGTCTATAGGATAACTAGGTATACGTTCATAGTCATTAGACTCACTATAGAGTCTACAGGATAACTAGGTATACGTTCATAGTCATTAGACTCACTATAGAGTACAGGATAACTAGGTATACGTTCATAGTCATTAGACTCACTATAGAGTCTACAGGATAACTAGGTATACGTTCATAGTCATTAGAGCCTATAGGATAACTAGGTATACGTTCATAGTCATTAGACTCAGTATAGAGTCTACAGGATAACTAGGTATACGTTCATAGTCATTAGAGCCTATAGGATAACTAGGTATAATAAATAACAGTCCTGTAGGGCTTTGACAATAGTATCTCAGGAGTTCCACTGTATACCAACGCTTGCGGGCGCGGACGTTGTAGTTCAGCACAGAGGCAGCTTGTCTTTAGAAAAGCTCCTCTTCAGACAAAGGGCTTACCATAATGCCAGATAGACTGTTTAGGTTAGGTCTTTGTTTTCAATAAAAACATTAAAAGATCTAATTGGTAGCTTTCTCAACTAGATGTGTGTTGTGTTAGACAATGCTGAAACTGTGTTTCATCTCTTTGTGTTGTCTAGCTCCACGTAGATAACAATGGGCCAGGGGCAGGGAGGGATACTTCTTCCAATAACAGTCGATGAAAGCAATCGGCTCTGTATTATCTGTCAGGGCCTATGATAAAAGTCTGTGTTGCATGTGTTTATGCTCTTCAGATTCAAATACAGATCCTCATTCTATCAACAGTCATCTGACTCTGAGCTCCCACTGAATCCTCCAGACAGATGCATATCCACAGGGCCATCTGGAGAACCATTTTGAGCTTGTGGTATCAAAATGCCCCACACACGGAAAGCCAGCGAGCGGACATTGCACGTTTCTCAGACTGTGCTTTTCTGCTGCTGATTGCTAGCCATGGCCTCACATCGTCCATCCAGCTCCATCCCTCCCTCCCTCCCTCCCTCCTTCACGCTCCCTTTCCCTCCTCTGCCAAGAGCGCGTGAAGCCAACGGAGTGCCTATCTGCAGACTTCAAAACACGCTTAACGTCATAATTGCTGCTTTGAGCTGGGTGCAGTGACGCAGAGGAGGGGAAAGAAAAGGAGGGAGCGAGAGAGAATGAAAGAGGGAGCGGAGAGAGATAAATGAGAAAGGCAGCCAGTGTAAAGGACGTGTCTGTGACCTTCAGAGATCTCAGTGGTGCTTCTGATGCCTGCTGCTCTCTTAAAGATCTGCTTCCAGCATGGCCTCCTCTATAAGCCAGACCCTGCAGGCTAATACACAAGCTGCAGCGCCATGCTATCAGTAGGCTAGCAAGATGCTAAAAGAAATGACCACGGCCTATCCTTACTAATGTACTGCCCTCTACAACCTGTCCACATACCACTCCCAGAGACTGGGCTAGCATGCTAATTGTCGAGCACCTTACAGACAGCTAAAACGTGGTTGGGTTTTGCTAGCATAGTCTCCATGTGATATGCTAATAGCCTGTTTGGCAGGCTGCCAGCCAATGTTTGTTAGCTAAGGGAGGAGCAAAGACTAATGAGATGTTATTATTTGGAAGCTTTAGTGACTGACAGAGAATGACAGGTAGTGGCGTGCAGAGCCCTGCATAGACCAAGTAAAACTCTGCCAGCATACAGGTCGACACTGATTTTACCAACTCCACTTCCTTTAAAATTTCCCAAAGCGGCTGCTTGGGCAGTGAAACCTGCCCCAACTGTCAATTAAGGCCTTGTTTTGTGCCGGCAGGAGTAAAATAGCTTGTCTTCTAGTCTGTCAACGCTATGCCAAGGCATTGTGAGGCTTTGACCAGGCTGGTGTGAGGCAGAGCAATGTGAGAGAGTGACAGGGGGCTTTGTAAGGCGATGCTCCTGGTTTTGAGGTCTGCATGACAGTGTGTTCCCATATCACGTGCAGACGCTGTATGGCTACACGGGTTCAGGGCCAACAGCTCATTAAAGATGGAGGATCATGTAGATGGGCTGTTGTGCCCTGACAGCGTCTGCCATTGAAAGCAGACAAAGTGCTCAAAGGTCAAACGGTTGCATCTCCATTGTGTTTCTAAGCGGCCCACCGGGGACCTGTTTGGAGAGTTCATAGTGATGAACAAACATGGAGTCAGGGGCTCCACAGGTGAAGTGCAGCCATTTTGAATTGGGTGACGCTAATGTGCTGTTATTGTGATGCATATGGAATGTGTTGGAACTTCAACAGAACACGCAACTCCAGGCCTTCATTTCCCATGAATGATGAAGGTGGTTACAGTGTTGACATACCACTTAGTCCCTTAGGTACCTTATCACATTTGCATGTGTTTAAACTGTAGGCTATAAATTCATTGTAGGACAAGAGCATGAGGCTTGCAAATATTTGGGTTATTTTTCAGGGTCTCAATAATGAGTCTATATGGCAATGATCATGAGAGTTAAATCCGTTTCAGTAAAACCTGCCGAGTAGGGAGCTGCTCATAAATGTTCCAGCGCACAATGTCTCATTGTGCAGTGCATCCCGGTGCATTGTTCTATGGACACTTATATAAGGGCTGAAGAGGCTATGGTGACCGTTCTCCCTCACTCCCCTGTAATGCCCGATATGCAACAGAGATCCATATTTTCAAGCCGTACCTATGGAGTCTAATTCTGTCTGGAGTGGGGTTTTGTTTACACTTCAGAACAGCAATAAAGTGATGGTTTGGTCTATTTCACGCAGGCTCAAATCCTATGTCCAGCCATGAATAAAAATGTGGCATGTGAACTATTTGGAACATGAGCTGCTGGTACTTAAAATAGTATGTGGCCCATATGCTGCCCATCTGTCTGGAAGTGTCTTTAGGCTAATCAAAGCTGGATGAAAAAAACGGGAATACTAACAGGAACACATGCTAAGTCCCCTGACAGCTCAGCTATTTACTGCCTGCCATTTACAATCATTTTTCATTTGCTCATCAAAAATAATTGCTGCACGCCTCTGTGTTGATCTCTACTGAACTATCTTTAAAAATGTGCATCAAATATGAGGGAAAGATTAAGCTGTCTGTATTATGCTGGTGGTTAATACCTGTGGCTCGCAGATTGGTTGTCGGGGCAGGGGAGGGGAGCGAGGAGCAGGGGGTGTTTAGGATTCAGACACAGTTCTGCTGCTCCTGCTTTGGTGGCTGTCTCCAGCTCATCTCTAAGGCAGAGTCTGCTGGCCATGGCCCACTCTGTCCCTGTGTTTGGGCTAGGAGGTAGAAAACATGGTGGCCACAGGCTTCAGCTATTCTGCTCAAATGGAGATTTTCAGCACCATGGAGAGCTCAGTGAGAGTGCTGTAGCTCCCCATCCTCCAGATGTTGAAGTGTGGAATAGAGAGGGAGCACTGATGCTGCTCTGAGGGCACTGGTTTGTATGTGTTTATGAAAGCAAGGTCGTTGGGTGTTTTGAGAAGCCCCTGTCTGCTACAAGGTGACTATTTTACCTCCTGGTTCTGTTTTTACATTATAAAGCAGCGCTGGCAGGACACACGAGATGCACTGATAAATAAACCAACGAAAGTACTAACAAGGGTTCTGCTACTTTCTGGGCGTTACACATTGGGTTGTCAGCCTTGTGATGTCTGGCAGTAAACTTTGATCAAAGCCCTGCTCCCCTCCCCTCTTATCCAGGCCCCGTCTCATTCGGCACGGAGGAGCTCCTACCATCACGTTAACTAACGCTCTGGGAATTCTGCATGAGCCACAGACACTGCTCTGATAAAGCAGCCTCTAATTGGTAGAATTGAGACCCGGCAGAACGTGAAAGTGATAGTAATACTGCAGGATGGTCGAGAGAGAGTGAGAGAGAAAAAAAGAGTGAGTGAGTGAGTGAGTGAGTGAGTGAGTGAGTGAGTGAGTGAGTGAGAGAGAGAGAGAGAGAGAGAGAGAGAGAGAGAGAGAGAGAGAGAGAGAGAGAGAGAGAGAGAGAGAGAGAGAGAGAGAGAGAGAGAGAGAGAGAGAGAGAGAGAGAGAGAGAGAGAGAGAGAGAGAGAGAGAGAGAGAGAGAGAGAGAGACCACCACCAGGGCAAATGGCAGGCAGGCCGCTGGGTGGGGATTAGACTATCACTGTGTCCTCAGAGAGCGCTGCTGAGGCTCAGATAAGAGGTGCTGGAGCATCTGGAGGGAAACTGGCCCCACGTCAAAGCCCGGGGCCTCCCCTTCTGACTCCCCCGTCACCACAGCCGGAAGCACCACCACTCTCCCTTTTTACTGCTCCTCATTAGAGTTCATTTTTTAAAAACATCTGATCCGCTAAGGTTGGAGGTCTCTCCTTTTTGTGACTCTTATGGATGCCCAGGAAGATATGGTATATGCTGTGTTTACTGTAGGAGACACAAACTTTGTCCGGGGACTTTGACCTGATTTGCTGGATTATGGGGTGCTGATGGGACCTGGGGAGCACTAGGGCAAGGGATTTATACGTGTCTGTCTTCATTCTTTCGTTCTCTCTCTCTCTCTCTCTCTCTCTCTCTCTCTCTCTCTCTCTCTCTCTCTCTCTCTCTGTTGGAATGACAGAGGGTGGGCTGTAGCTCTGGGGCTTGGTACTCGGGCCTCTCTCTTCTTTCGTTTTCAGTCTCTCTCTCTCTCTCTCTCTCTCTCTCTCTCTGTTGGAGTGGAAGAGGGCGGGCTGTAGCTCTGGGCCGCTCTGCCAGCCTGTTCTGGGGTCTGTTCTTGTATGGGGGGTGGAATCCACTGTTGCTCTGCTACTCATTGTCTTGACCGAACACAACCCAAAGAAGACGAGCGCTGTCGCACTTACACAAGGCTCTCTCTCTCTCTCTTTCTCTCTCTCTGTCTGTCTGTGTCTCTCTCTCTCTCTGTCTCTCTTTGTCTCTCTCTGTCCCTTTCTGTCCCTCTTTGTCTCTCTCTGTCTCTCTCTGTCCCTCTCTGTCCCTCTCTGTCCCTCTCTGTCGCTCCCAGAAGCTTCCTTTCATCTCCTTGTCCTTCAGGTCTCCTTCACAGAGGGACTTCATTAAGGTGGAGCCCGGACCCGGTCCAGACTGGGAGCTAAATAATAGTCTGATTTCTGCGTTCTGCTGGCCTGGCTTCTGTTCGTCTGGTCTTGAGCCCTGGACGATCCAGCATGACAGAAAAAACATACAGGAGGACTGGACAGGGACGATCTCATGGAAGGAGACACAGCAAGAACCGATGCATACTGTTAAACACAGAGGCAATTGTTTGGCCTGCTCCAACATTCACCGTGGGGGAACATCAGAGGAACGGTGGGGTCCAGGAGGGGCCGTGCTCCCTGGCGCCCTCTTCCAGAGTGTTTATGACCTCATCAGTTACTTCATCCCCTGGAACTTCTCTGACGTGCCCTTTTAAGGACTTGACCTCAACAGGGGTCCAGAAATGGAAAGCTGTGAGTCGGGAGTCCCGGCAAACTGACCCTTTCACCTGCCCCGCTTCAGGGGTAAGGGTCAAATGCTACAAGGGTCACGGGAGAAATTAGCTTTAGCCGGGGCAACAGAATGACAGGCCACTGAAAGTAAGAGAAGAAGCCCTGGCTAGGCTGGCAAAGTTGTGTGCGGCCATTTCTCTTTCCTCTCCGACTGGCTAGCACTTTAGCACGCTAGCTGCCGCAGCGTGCTAGCCTGGTTACGCTGTAATTACATAAAGTCTCTGTACATGGACGCCTTGCTCCCTGTCAATCAAAGTCACACGTTGGTGGAGAGGTTGGTGTGTGAGCAGAGGTGTTATCCTGGATTCACGCTATTTAAAAATGCATGGTGGCTGATAAGGAGGCAGGAAACACATCTCATTACGTTTGAATGAAGAGCGTTCGTCTTAAGGCCTGTCTGCCCTCAACCGGTCACATCAGGCCACTCTCTTTACCCTGGTCATCTTACGCTAGTCAGAAAAAAAGTGCTTGGTCATTCGGTTTCAAGGCGCCATTTCCATACCAACAAAATCCTTGCGCATCTAAAGTAGGGTTTTTATTTGCAAATAGCCTTCCCAGTGTTGTGTTAGACATATGACACCTTCAAAATGTCAATAAAGCCCTTTGTGGAAATACAATCAGTATAGAGCAATATTTACAGCCATCACTAGCTTGAAGGCTATGTGATATATTGAGACACAATGAATAATGTGATTTACTGCTTGGTCTCAGGGCCAGCCTGGGCTCTGCCATTTTTATACATACCCAAACACACACACACACACACACACACACACACACACACACACACGCACACATATGGTTTCAAGTATAAGGAGGCTGACATTTAGTCAGTGCATGCCATGCATACAGCCGGCTTTGGCTTGGCCACCACAGGCAAACCATAAAGCTACACAGAGCATCAAGTGGACACAGCAGAACAGAAGACAGACACCCAAACACAGACCAGAGCAGCTCTAGGAAGAAATGCTTGTGTGTTCCTCTAGGAAGTGAGCAGACAGAACATTGGGGTGGATGCCTAGTCTATTCACTTCCAAAGGGATTCTAATTCTAGAAGTGACCTTTCTGTTTCACATTGTGTGAGAATAGCAGAATTCTGAAACTGTAAACTATTTCACATGCCCCTTTGTGCTTTATAAGCATCCTGTCTTTTGTGTTTAACAGCGTTAGAGTAGTTGTGTCAGAGTAGATGACATGTTGATCTTTACATATTCATTAGCACAGCAGCTCTCACAGTGTGACACGCAGGCCTAACATCAATCATGTGTGGTTAGGTCCTGGGACGAAGAGCAGTAATTGTGGTGGTGGTGGCCGTAGCTTCAGGCTCTATATGTCAGAAAATCCTGACCTAACTTTGACCTCCTGTCAGGTCAGTTAGCTGAGGGCTGAAGGGTCGTGGCTGATCATTGTTACTGTGAGGAACTGAGGCAGTAGCAGTGGTTTTCACTCTATCATAAAAAAACGAGATTGTTTATCAGTGTTTGAAAATGTTTATTTAATCTAACACCGTCATCATTTGAAGATGATGATTAAGCTTTCTGCCTCCAGATATACACGGGAAAGTGGGTTTACTCAGATGTTTAAGTCCACTGGGTTTGTGTGAGTAAAAGAAACACGCAAAAAAAAAGAAGAAGTTACTTAAAATTCTCCTCATGATTTTTAAACGGGTGTCTGCAATGGCAATTGTGTCTAAATTAAGCCTGGCGGTTATAACTCTGGACCCTGATGAGGCGCTTGTGTTGGGAGGCAAATTGCTTTTGCTGTTTTGGAATTCCAATTACCTCTCTGCCGGACTCTTCCCATCTCCATCTCTGTTCTGGCTAAACAAAACAACACATCTTCAAAGGCTCCGTCTTCTTTTCCAGTTGACTCCCAATTCATCTGCATGATCTTTTCTTGAAAATAAAGAAATTCAGCCCATTTGATTCTGAATTAGTGATTTATTTTGTAGTTATTGCTATGGCGCCTTCATTAATTATGTATTGCAAGGTTGTAAGTTATTGTGCGATTTTTGTTTTAATTATTGAGAGAATAGCAACAAATTGACTGTGGTAAATTCTCTGTCTTTGACGTTGCGATGTTGCATTGTGGGAAACTTCTTTCAATAGTAAAAGCAGGCACACTTTGCTGTGTCGACTTTCTGTTAAATCTGTAATCCAACGAATGAATTGATGGCAGATATATGCACGCTACAATATTTCTTTTTTTTTTAACTAAAGTTGGAAGGAGCTGTATTCCTGAGTACCTGAGCAAGAATGCAGTGTGCATTCTGATGTGAGAAATACAAGTGGCGCTACAGGTGGAACCCCCACTGAATAATGGAGCAGTCAGTGTGTTGATTTTATGTGCGGACACAGATACTGTGGATGCATTATTGATGGGCTCAGGGCCTGGCAGCGAGGTAGGTGGTGGCTGCTCTCTCTCTCTCCCTCTCTCTCTCTCTCTCTCTCTCTCTCTCTCTCTCTCTCTCTCTCTCTCTCTCTCTCTCTCTCAATTCAATTGAATTTAAAGGAGCCTCTTTGACATGGTAAAATAAACATCCACACTGCCAATGCGTTGCCGAGGGCGAAAGCAACAGCACAACAAAAGAAAAAACAACAGTTACGACAACAACCTAAACTAATCGGACGTTCTAAAACTTTCTTTCTCTCTCTCTCTCTCGCTCTGTCTTTTCTGATCTTCATAAAGCATCAGGTAAAAAGAATCCCCAGGCTGAGCCGTAGGACACACTACGTTGTATATTTACATGGAGCTCTTGTCTTTGGCCCCTGCCAGGCTGGAAGGCTACACTGCACTGTGCCGGTCAATACAGCGGCCATGTTGGCACAAGGTGATCCTGCGTGTTGCCTCAAGCAGTAAGTCTTGTGCTGGGTGAAGGAGCCCGATCCATTGTATCGAATTGTCTTCAGCTCAATATCTCACATCTTTCCTTTGTAGTCATTGCGGCTTGAAACTCGGAACAAAGAACTCTTCCTTCATACAGCGCCGTGTCCCGGAGGTTCACAAACTGTTTCAGTGCGACTCCTTCTGCGTTGCCCCCCGTGCCCCCCGGACTCTGATGACTTGTGTGGAATGGTGAAGCAGGTGGGTTCAGCTGGGCTCTGCTGGGTTCTGTGTTGGGAAAAGGCCCCTGTTCGACCCGGCCGTGCCGTCTCCTGGAGGAGGCTGTGGTGTAATGGCTCTCTAATCCCTCTGTGATAGTAAACACCAGCTGGCAGGGCCTCAGCAGCGTCTCCTGGTTAGCAGGAGAGACACAAACACCTGCTTTCAGCGTGCCGCCGACACACGCTGCCGTCCTGAGCTGTTGTCTTACTGCACATCAGCCGGCACGCGAGTCAGAGAAACACTGACAAAGAAACCTTCACAGAGTAAAGTTAGAAAGACCAGGCTCCACTGACAAAGAAACCTTCACAGAGTAAAGTTAGAAAGACCAGGCTCCACTGACAAAGAAACCTTCACAGAGTAAAGTTAGAAAGACCAGGCTCCACTGACAAAGAAACCTTCACAGAGTAAAGTTAGAAAGACCAGGCTCCACTGACAAAGAAAGAATTATTTAACAATTATTAAAGCTTTCCACCTCTTTCTTAGAATAAATCCTGTGTAATATTTCATGGTATGCTCTGTCACGACCAACTTTGCTTTAGAAAACACCTAGACAGCGTTCTCGCTCTCTCTCTCTCTCTCTCTCTCTCTCTCTCTCTCTCTCTCTCTCTCGGTCCATTGTGATAGCTTCAGGTGACCTGCTGCAGCTTTTAGAGACACTGCACAGAATCAGAGACACAGACACCAGAGAAATTGACAAACAGAAACACCCTCTCTCTCTCTCTCTCTCTCTCTCTCTTGTTTTCTTTCTCTTTTTCTCTCTCTTTAACCACAAACACACATGCATACCCCCCCCCCCCACACACACACACACACAAACAGGCAGACGCAAACAGATACACTTACTAACACAATCCCATTCAATGCACGCAGCCCAGCATATAGGTGGTGTTTGGTTACTTTCTGTTTCTGTAATGTTTTTTCAGGAGCGTCTGAGGCTTCTTGTTCTGTCATTGTTGAGGAGGGGTTTAAATAGACTGGGGGGCTTGTGATAAACACGTCATTGAATGAGAGGGCTGTCAGTTGGGTTCATTATAAAGGTCCCTTGGATATTTTCCACCAGCAAGTTAGAGGCTCTCAGGTTACATGGTGCTCTACAGCGTCTTTACAGCACGGATGATACAACTGAAACCAGCACATCCATCCACGGTGGAGGCCTGTCCTGAAAGTCTGGTGTGATGGTGTAAAGACCAGCCACCCGTACCCTGAGGCTGCAGTAAGGTCATCCACAGGCACGCCCACTCACGGGGAAGTTTCACCGGACGCTGTGTCCACACGCTGCCCTCCTCCTAAATCAACCTCCACGCTCCACCTCACCTCAACACATCCCCGTCTCCTTGACCACTGGGGGGGCACGGGGCGAGCTGGCCGAAGAGGAAGACTCTAAACGCCGCCGTCCTAAAGCTCCTCAGGATGATCCAGATCTTAGGTTTCCCGGACACAGCTCTATCCTGGTCTCTGACATTCCCCCCGGGAGCCTCGCTGAGGAGGTCCTGGCCGTGTAAAGCCCGGCCCGGCAGGGCTTCAGTGTGTAACCCGGGGGCACTTCCTCGGCCCGCCGCGCTCCCGCGCCACCCCTAAAAATAACGGGAGGGCATTGTGGTATGCTGCCACCTGCATTATTAGAATGTCCTTCACTGACTTCCACCGGGGCCTGTGGTACAGACCAGCCGGCAGACAGACAGACCCGCAGCTCCAGCAGACAGACAGACTGACCCCCAGCTCCAGCAGCAGGCAGACAGACAGACAGACCCCCAGCTCCAGCTCCGGCAGCAGGCAGACAGACAGACAGACCCCCAGCTCCAGCTCCAGCAGACAGACAGACAGACAGACCCGCAGCTCCAGCAGACAGACAGACAGACAGACCCGCAGCTCCGGCAGGCAGGCAGACAGACAGACCCCCGGCTCCAGCAGGCAGACAGGCAGACAGACAGACCCCCAGCTCCAGCAGGCAGACAGGCAGACAGACAGACCCCCGGCTCCAGCAGGCAGACAGGCAGACAGACAGACCCCCAGCTCCAGCAGGCAGACAGGCAGACAGACAGACCCCCGGCTCCAGCAGCAGGCAGGCAGACAGACAGACAGACAGACCCCCAGCTCCAGCAGCAGGCAGGCAGACAGACAGACAGGCAGACAGACAGACCCCCAGCTCCAGCAGGCAGACAGGCAGACAGACAGACCCCCGGCTCCAGCAGGCAGACAGGCAGACAGACAGACCCCCAGCTCCAGCAGCAGGCAGGCAGACAGACAGACAGGCAGACAGACCCCCGGCTCCAGCAGGCAGACAGGCAGACAGACAGACCCCCAGCTCCAGCAGGCAGACAGGCAGACAGACAGACCCCCAGCTCCAGCAGGCAGACAGGCAGACAGATAGACCCCCGGCTCCAGGAGCGTGGCAGGGCCTTTGTTGTTGCTGTTGTTTGTTTATAGACGGGGGTAATTAACGGGGGCCAGATGCTACCTCCGAGCCGGCTGATGGTTCCTGGGCTGCGGTGCCTGGCCTGGGCCTGAGGACCAGTCTGGGTTGACTTCATTAAAAGCAAGGGGCTGGGAGAGGTCGTCCTAACATGGCCATGTCACAGCCCCCTGCTTTGATTAGAAGCCTCTCTATTCTGGTTCCAAACAACGTTAGTGAAATGTATTCATTTCACATGCGTTTGCAATGTTGCATTTTGCCTGTATTTGTTGGAGATTTCTTTACCTTTGATGCATTTATCCTACTAGAGCTGTTCACTTTTGATAATTTGTACCTTGCGTAATCATTTGGATGACATCTGTTTTGGTGTTCCATATATGTTTACGTTTAACTTCCTATCTTCCTCACTCTCCCTTCATTCTTATTCTGCTCACTCTCTCATTTGCCTCTGTCTTTTCTTCTCTCTCTCTCTCTTTCCCTCTCTCTCTCTCCCTCTCTCTCTGTCCCCCTCCTCCTTGCCTTCTCTCCCACACATTCTGTCTCACACACCTACTGTCTGTCCGCCAGGTCTCTGTTGCTAGGCGACAAGCAGCGAGCAATGGACTGCTCTTATGAGAGAGACGTTTGTCCACCATGATCTCATCCTTCCCCGCGGTGTACGCACACACACACACACACACGCACACGCACACGCACACGCACACGCACACGCACACGCACACGCACACGCACACACACGCACACATACACACAAACGCACGCATGCACACACACACGCACACATGCACATGCAAAACTGCCTGCTGTTTCAGGATTCCCTATAAGATGTTATGATATTAATAATAAAAATTATAAAAAAAGTAAAATGACATAAAAGTTTATGATTTAAATATAAAATAACTAATAATAAAATAAGAAATAGGAAATAACAGTACAACTACAAGTCGAAATATGAGCACGCTAGATAAAAGCCAGGCTAAAAAAGATGTGCTTTAAGTTTTCTTTAGAAGATATCCACACTCTGCCACCCTCAGGTCCCCCGGCAAATACATCGGCATGTCGCTAGTTTTAGGGGAAATTGTGCTAGTATCAAAAGAACCCTATAACATATGTTTTAGTTTGAAATATAGATTACGTTAGCAAATGTTTGTGTTTGTAAATATTATATACGTATTTTACACGTGGAAAATGTTCCATTAGACAGACCCATGTATCTAAAATGGAGGCCAGCGCCTCAGATTGTGTTGCTACCCACATCCTCCAGCTCTGTCCGTGTGCTCTGCCTGAGAACCAGGCCCTGTTACTCTAGCCCTTTTGATTGGTCTCTGCAGCTCCTGGGGGCTTTTATTTTGACAAATGGGTGTGTTCACTTCCACTAAAGAGCACTTACTTGTAGTATTGATTAATGATGGCTATTAGCTGGCGGGGAAAGAAGAAGAAGACGTGCGTACAGTAAACCAACCTTTACTGCTTGTCCACAGTCTGTTAAATAAAAGCCCTGAAGTGTGGGGGATTAGGCCTGTGGCTTCCATCAGCACCACCTTTGAACAGAGGAAGGCCGGGAGGCTATTTGAGATGGAGGTTACCAAGCAGCTACAGGCGCACGCCTTCTAGATCACTGGCTTACTGAGGCTAACTCCCAGCTCCAGGCTGCTGGGGAATAGTCTCTCAAACTCTCTTCAATATGATCAAACGCTCTGCTTCCTTCTCCAGCACTCCACTGTAAGCACGCGCGTCACATGATCCAATGGGGATTTATTTTCAATCTGTGGTTTGTCATTTCTTTTTTTTATTATATTAAGTATTATTTCTATGCTCCTACTATCCCATGTAGTCATGGTAGTCAGGAACAGTGCTGTCCTGTTAGTCACAGAGGCTCCCTCCATGTAGTGACGTGGAAGATGCTCTTCTAATCACTGTTGTTCTCTGTTGGCATCGTGCATCACAGCGTCCTGTGGCATGACATCATCACACATGTCCCCCCACGAGGACGCCATGACAGCTACTCATCACCTTTTAGCCCAGTGCTCTGGAAAGCCAGCACTGCGATAAATCCCCCCCCCCCCCGGGGTTGTTGCTTAGCCTCCTCACGGCTCTCTCAGCACTGTGTCACCCATAGTGAGGCCCAGCCCTGGGGGAGAACCCTAACCCTAACCTAGCCCTTCTCTGGCTGTGGACGGGGAGAGGAGAGCTGATTCAGTTCTCACGTCATCTCCTGTGACGGGCCTGTCGTCACCTTGCCCTCTAACCCGGCCTGACAGCCCCTCAGTGCTTTTGTGCTGAACACACCTTTCTCGGTCGGAGGCCGGACGGGCGGTGTGAGCGTTGGGGTGGGGAGGCGGGGCGGGGGGGACGTCACGAGGATGCTGACTTGGTGCTGGAGAATCCCCATCCCCCTCGCCCTCACAGTCAACACCCCGCCCCCCACCCAAACACACATTCTCCCTGGAGACAGGCAATCCCGCAAAGGGCACGCGAGCATCCCACCATGACGATAACAACGTCAGACACAGTAAGAGGCGGCCCACTGCCGCAGAAACCGGAGCTGTCTGGGGCAGATCTGAATCCAACCTGGCTGCATCACAGCCACAGAGCCAGGGCTGTAACAGGAGAGCTCCCCCGTCCTACCACCGCGGGGTCTCTCACACAGGGCACACTGGAGGCCAAGCAGTCACAGACAGAAACTAAGAGACACAGAGAGAGAGAGTGAGAGACACAGAGAGAGAGTGAGAGAAGAGGGAGAAAGTAACAGAGTGAGACAGAGAAACAGCAGAAAGAGAGGAAGGATGCTCCGGTTGTCCCTGGCAGCCTAGTTTACAGTTGACATCACATGGAGGCTTGGTGCTGTGGTTTATACCACACTGTTCCTCTGGAGTCACTGACCTTTGCTGTAAACATACAGATTGGCTTGCTGCTCCACTCTGCTGCATAATTACCATGCCAATCAGTCCTGTGTAAGAGTACAATTTGAAGCTGACAGACTGTGGAGTTAAGTGGTTTGAAAACTTTCCCAGCGTCTCGGCACGAGCTACCGTACCTCGCTAGCACAGTCACATTCTCTTAGTCTGAGGTCACCGTGACGACCATCACTAGACCATCCCTACGGCCGTCGATTCAGAGGTCAGGGCGCCAGGGATATTCTGAGTAACATGGACGTCTCTCTCTCTCTCTCTCTCTCTCTCTCTCTCTCTCTCTCTCTCTCTCTATTCCTCTATCTATTCCTCTCTTTTTAACTGTAGGGGTAAAGCATGAAGATTCAGTGTGCAGAAAGAAACTGGTTTATTTCCCCCAGTGGGAGGAGTGAGATCTAAATGTAAAATGATTAAATAGGTCTAGGGTGAGACAAAATATGATTTCACTTTCATTGGTTAGCCTCAGTGCTGTTGTGGAGGCAAGGGCAATGCCTGAATTCATTATGCTCAGCTGAGCGCACCTGAAACTCTGGATACATAGCATGACGTCAACAAAAAAAGAGTGACGCTTGCGTGGGAGTCAAATACTTCATTTGAATCAATTGTTGGCAATACTGTCTACTGCAGTACTTTTCATTTAGTTTTTTTTTCCTTTTGTGCACTAAACATTCACCAAAGGGGACTACTATAAAATACACAGTAGACGAATTCTCACTCTTCCTGGACACATTTGGTATTTATTATTGTTGTTTAGAAGGCCCATTTTTAATACACTCCTATCTGACGTATGGGCTGAACCTGATGTGAATGTTTCCACTATCTCTGCTGTCAGCTATCAGAGGGGGGGGGGGGGGGGGGGGTTACGTAACCAGGAGGAGATCACTGGGATGAGACCTGTCTGTCTCTGAGGTGTGGATATACTACATCTCATCCGAGGCCTCGGGAAGCGCTGGGACAGGAGAGAGAAAGATTAGAGGAAGGAGGTTTGGTGAGGGGGGGGAAGGAAAAGATGGGAAGAGAGGGGGAAAGGGGATGATGAGACAGGAAAAGCAGAAGCAGAGGTGGGGGGAAGGAGAGAAGAGGACATTAGCTGGGAGGGAGGAGGTGAAGTTAGAGGGGAGGAGTGGTGGAATAGAGGAGCGCTGTGAGTTGGTTCTCTGTGACTGTATCTGATTTACGGAGGGCCAACAGTAAACAGGGATAAAAGACTGAGGCGACAGCCTGATGGATGAGGAGGGAGACACTTCAAAGAAGAACATATTTTACCGCTAAAGAGAAAGCTACACACACACACACACACACACAGCGAGAAAAGCAATAACAGACTCTACTGCTGGAATCAGTGGGAGGAAAGTCGCTGTTTGCATGGATAGAACTAGCAGGAGTAGATTATCCCAAATGAAATGCTTTGACGGTGAGACTCTGCTGTGGTGTCTTCCCATTCCAGTCCTGTGAAAGGACTTTCTGTGTGACGGCGCTAACAGCATCGTTTTTAGCAGACAATGTGGACGGAGAAAGAGCAAAAAAACTACCAAACCCTCCAACATTGTAGCTTCCCCTGCACCCCCTCCATAAGCCTTTTGCCTGGTAAGAGATTACCTGCAGCCAGTGGTGAGTAGGAGATTCGTTGAATTACGGAATTGCGGTTTGGTTTGGTTGGGTGAACCTGAAGTAATTCCCGTTCATTTTGATAATGAACGAACTACAGGGAAGCAGATGGCTTGGCTCTTTAGCAGCATTTTCCCGTCGACCGACTTGAGAGCAATGACCGTCTGTTTGAAAACAGTTCAAAATGGAGAGCTGTCAGTCCTTAGACCCCATTCACACATTATATACAGTTTGCTCAGGCAGCCATGGTTTTATGTCATCGGTTGGCACATTGAACTACACCATTTAAACAAACAGATATCGGAAGAACACAAGTCCACATGTACTTTGAATGAATCCTCAGTCTTACCCAAAGATGGTGCATGGACAGACTGACATACAGCTAGATGAGTGGGCAGGAGCTCACCATGGACAGACTGACAGACAGCTAGATGGGCTCAGCATGGACAGACTGACAGACAGCTAGATGGGCTCAGCATGGACAGACTGACAGACAGCTAGATGAGCTCAGCATGGACAGACTGACAGACAGCTAGTGAGCTCACTTAGAGTCAACTAATTTATCTCTTCCACCACCTTCCTGTGTTTAAAAATTCATTGTATGCAATTCTGGCATTCCGGATGAAGCTGGGCCATTGATCAGTCCAGGTCAGACCCCAGGGAGCCAATTAGAACTCACCGGTAGCCATCTTTGTTTGTTTGTCTCAGCCCGTGGTGGGGTTTGGCTAAACAGACAGCTCTCATTGCAGTGAGACGTAGCAGGCCCGTGGTGGGGTTTGGCTAAACAGACAGCTCTCATTGCAGTGAGACGTAGCAGGCCCGTGGTGGGGTTTGGCTAAACAGACAGCTCTCATTGCAGTGAGACGTAGCAGGCCCATGGGTTGACCTACACAGGGGGCTTAATGGGTCCCAGTCTCCCCTGTCTGTAAGGCAGCAGACAGCAAGCAGATTATTGGCCACCAGGCTGCGCTACCTGGCTGTCAGTCATCAGGCCCAGGGATCATTAGGGAGGCCTGAGAGGCTAAAGACGGCTGACTCCGCCCGTCTACGTTGTTGTGTTCGCCACTCACCCTGATGTGGGCTCAGAGCGGGCAAGGCGATTGAAACATGCTGAGATCTAAACAACAATACTGATCAACTTAGCCCGTCTACAGACAGAAGCCACTGGTAGCAATGTGTGTATGATTAGTGTCGGGGTAAACTTGCATTGCAAGTCTGCTAACACATACAAAAAAGCATTTCTTTATCAGACCTATGCCTTAGAAGTCAAAACATTTCAAAAATGGTATAAATCTTGTTTAATGAATGTCCTAACTTTCAAACTGATCTAGGATATGATCAATTTATTACATTTTAAATATGACACATTGTATGAAGACCCCAGTTAATGTTTATTTTATGTTAATGTTAAGTGCTTTATCTCTTATATTTATAAATATAGTTAATTAGTACACCCTAAGAAATGACTAGGTATTAACTTTATATAGGTGTATATATTATATAGAATAGGTGTGGTTATATCACTGTTCAAGAATGTCGGATGGATGTCTAAAGCTGTGACCAGCTTCTATGAAGCTGGCTGCCTTGGCTGCGAGCTCTTTACATTAGCCAACACTCTTTCTAGTGGGTAGATTTTATGCTCAAACATTGAGGCTATTTGTCGGACACACAATGTCCAAAGTAAGCCCTAACGTTGGTGTGAGCACCTTTATCTCTGTAACGTTGTGTGAAAATGGAGCATGAAGTGCTATTAGGTGGCAGCTCCGAGGCTAATGCTAGCGCTATGGCTAGCCAGCCCTCAACTTTGTTGCCAGTGTGTCAGTCAGTCTGTACAGTGTCTCTTCATTGACGTGACAAGTCTTTTTATGTGGGATATATAAATGTTGTGGTCAGACCAAACGTTGGCTTCTGCCTAAATTCCAGAGCATGTTTGAGTTAGGGTTTTGCTTGAAACGTGAGCGGGAATCGAGTGCCCGCAAACAGCCCCTACAGGAAGCCTTGAAGATTCATGTGTTGAAGAGGTTAGAGAACATTCCACAGATTCAAAGATTTGCATTGGGGAATATATCCCGTTTACAGTAAATTGTGTTTTTGTTTCCCCCATAATGGTGTACTCTCATGGTGTTCTCCTGCAGACTGTAAACACATGGGAACAGGCTGCTGACGGTTAGCCCTGATCCCACAACGTTTAATCACCAAGAGGTTCCCAGATCAATTGACCAATATTGGATTGGTGCTTAATGTTAGTACTGTAGCCTATACCCTACTTACTATAGGTTTAAAGTGTAGCTGATCCAAAGATAATGCTAGCGCTCAGACTTCTTGGCCAAAAACTACACAGCCCATAAAAAGCTGCTCTGAAGCTGTCTGAGTGGCACAATAAAATGCATCTAGAGAGCAACATAGTTAAACACAATCACAATTATACACTGGTGTGTGTGTGTGTGTGTGTGTGTGTGTGTGTGTGTGTGTGTGTGTGTGTGTGTGTGTTCCCTTGTGTTTGTGTAACTGATGTGATGTTCAGGTGCATGTGAGGGGCTAGCTTTGTCCTTTAAAAGGTTTGGCACACTCTTAACCCAACGTTTAGTGATTGTGTGAAGAACAGTGACAAAGCCAGATCTGTATTAGGCTCTCCGTCAAAGACAATTCAAAGCTGGACCACCACAGGTCCTTGATGTTAATAACACATACTCTATACTTATAACTGGATGCCTCTCCATCAGGAATGTATTAAATTCCTGGTCACAAGCCAACAGGATTAGCTAGTAAGCACTGAGTAAAATGAGAAGACTTTCTTTACAGCAACAGATGCAGGGATTTTCTCCAACATTCCGCAGAGCTTATGACGATATGCAACAGTTACACGGTACCTCCTACAGCGGACGTCAATGTGAAAACCTGTACGATGGAACTCAAAGTGAGCGGACATTTTGAGTAAACTCCTTCAGTACTCAGGGCTTCTGTGGGTTCCCAGCTCTGGAGGGAGGGCTGCTGATATGAGGGCAGCAAGGCGCTCTGACGGCCTGTGAGCTGGGAGACCACACTAGTACCCTCTGATTCAGAAGTGTGGTAACTGAGGCAGACACAGACCCCGATGAAATGGAAATCAATTATCACCCAGAACACACCGTCTCACACAAACCCACACACACACACTACTCACAAACCTACACATGCATACACACACACACGCACGCACGCACACGCGCACACACACACACACACACACACACAAACAATTGTTTACCAGTGCCCTTGAATGGGGGCCTGTTTGTTAAAGCAATAATAGAAAATGGAGTCAACCTTGGGAGTAGGTAAGTGAATAGATGGAGGTTTGGACCCCATCATGCACAGCGCAAAAACATCATGCTTTCCAAGGCCTTCCAAGGGCAAGCTCTATAGAACTGTTACGGTACAGTGCAAGGGCAAAAGGACATTACTCTAGAGAATCATTCTGCTCCGAGGGCCTAAGGTATGATTCTATGCAACATTGGGCATATTTCTGTCTGACCTCCAGGGGCTGAAGGGCCTAGTTTAGCCATTTAAAGAGATCCGTGTTCTTCCGTGTTGTTCACTTCCAGTCAGCCGTTAACAGTCAGGTCGGGAAATACTGGGCTGGAATAGGAAGAACATGGTGGAGAGCCCCGGGTAATGGCTTCACTGCTGGCTGACGGGGGGAGGGAGAATGGCTGGGGACGGGGACGGGGACGGGGACGGGGACGGGGACGGGGGACAGGGTGGGGGGGGGACGGGGACGGGGGGGCATGTTGTTTCCTCTTTCTCTTCCTTTGTTCTGATTGGTTTAAACCTGAATCCATTTAAACATGTGTCTTAGGTTTTATGATGAAAACAAAGCGGAGTTGTTTTAAATACCGTAAATTAAACAAGACTTTTGTATCACTTTGACTCTGAATACCTTAGAGATGTTTCCACCTAGTTTATCACGGTCATTCTCTTGATTTTGGTCTGAATATCCACCAGAGAAATCTAAAGGATACCCTCCATGAATGAATGTGAAAGGACACTGGGTGGTGTGGGTGTTTTACAAGAGGACATGATTATTTTCATGACAGACATCATTTGCATAGTACACCAGGGAGCCAATGATTCCCTAGGAAAGGCAGCGTGCAGGCATCACCATAGAAATCATGTAAAGTGTGGTCAGAACAGAGATTTTACGTGATAGGTTGAGAATTAAGTGGCCTGCTTTATCGAATAGTGTGTCTTCAGATGTAATTGTGTGTCGACTTTTAGACGTCCTTACTGCTTTTACTCACAGATTTATGCACTAAAGGTACACTTCTCCATCGACATTAAAGTAATTGGGTTGGCGGTTGGCTGCATTTGTGGCTTGTGTTTCCAACTGTTAAATCTCCCTAGTGTCCAGTTGCTGTGGTGATTAAGATGCCTATTATCTGTATGGAAAACCATGGAGGAAGTGAATAGTGGTATCACTCCTGCTCTGTTTCTCTCCTGGACGGGTGGGACAGACAGCTGTTTCTCTTTGCCTTGGTTTTTCGGGGAATATTTATCTAGTTGTAGAGTTGTGATGTCCTATGAAACAGCTGTGATGAGTGCAAATAATAATTTTAGAGAAGGTTTCAAAAACTAGAAACTGTTTAGAGAATGTTTAAAAAAATGCAGCAAAGCGATTCCAAAAATATGTAGTTGCTCAGTTGAACCTGATCTGCATATTGTTCAATCGTGCTGCCTACTAGACACAGTGAAGCCTTTCTATGGGAAAAGGTGTTAATGGTAACTCACAATAGAGTATATAACGTCTGATTTTAGATTTTAGATTTTTGTCTCTCTCCAGTCTCTCTCAGTTTGACATCACATGTGTATAAATGGAGCATATGGGGTCTCCCATGGCGGGAATCTCCTCTCCTCCCACCCGGGCCGGGCTATGCTGGAAAAGAGACCCAGTCTCAGTCAGTCACCCCAGTATTAAAAAAGAAAAACAAAATATGTATTTCTAGCATCCATTGGAACCCACAGGCACGCTGGTCTGCCAGCTGTCTGGCTGTCTGTCTGGCTGGCTGGCTGGCTGACTGGCTGGCTGACTGTCTGGCTGGCTGGCTGGCTGACTGGCTGGCTGGCTGGCTGGCTGGCTGGCTGTTTGGCTGACTGACTGACTGGCTGACTGACTGTCTGGCTTGCTGTCTGGCTGACTGTCTGGCTGACTGGCTGGCAGACTGACTGTCCGACTGTCTGGCTGGCTGGCTGGCTGGCTGACTGGCTGTCTGTCTGTCTGGCTGGCTGGCTGGCTGGCTGGCTGCACAAATGAAGTGAAACACTCTCTAGTTTACACTGTCTTTACTGATCTGCAGAACCATCACTTTGAGCCCACATCCATTGTTCATTTGTTTCCCATGACCACACATACAATCTCACCTAGAAAGGCACAGACTCAGACACACAGAGAGGCCGTCTGGCTGAATGTGTTTTTTTACTGGGTTTCAGGCTAGTCACGAAGGGTAAATCTCTCTACCTTTGAGCGTTGCATTGAAAGAAGTACTTCAAATCAATAAGATTCAACGCAATTCAATCAATAAGAAGGTGTTAATGGTAACTCACTACAGAGTATATAACGTCCACGTAACTCAGGTTATTCCCTTATTTCCTGTCCCCTGTGGATACTCCCCCCCCCCCCCCCCCCCCCCAGCGCGACCACTTTCCTGACATATCGCCCCACAATCTACAACAGAAGTTTATCAGAGGCCGCTGCCGTTCCATTATGTAGCCGTGCAACAACGCTAACACTGTCAGAGGTTAGCGAACGACGGCGCTGACCTTTCTACCTCCCACAATTCACAGCCGGACGGACGGACGGATGGACGGACGGACGGACAGACAGATAGACTACAGATTTGTGCTGTAGTTAGATGCTATCTAGTATTCTGGTACTGTACATACCCCAGTCCTTGCTGACATTGGTTATACCATCGTACTGCTGACATTGTGGATGTCTCCTATTTAGTTTGAATCCCCTTCAGAGCAGCACCACCCGAAATAGGCCAGTGTGGAAGGCTAAGGTGATGTGGGAGATGGCTGACCTTTATGTGACACTGAGAGCTTTGTCACCCTTGATGAGAGCACTGCTGTTTTCTTGTGCTTGCAGAGCACAGCCCCGTGGTGTCCTTTTAATGTGGGAATGCAGTTGTTCAACATTCATCACCATTCATCTTATTCAAACAAGCAAACAAATTCATTAGTAGCTACTAGCATTGTATCAAAGTAGGAAAAGTAGTAAAAACAGTTCCCCGTTGTAAAAAGTAAAGCCTAATCCTACCCTAGTAGTATGATTTACATGTTTCCTCTCAGACTACACTTAGCTTTAGTGGCATTGTTGTTATTGTTATTATAATGAACCAAGCACGACACATGCTTTCCAAAACATGCACATTTGTAGTGACGAGCATAACTGAACTATTATAAATCTTATTCCATCTCCACCCAACTAACTACACCTGCAGTATTGAAGTCCCATCAGCAGAGCTACCGTAGAGAGACATGTTAGAAATTAGTTATTTCTAAAATTCTTAGTCACCTGGCTCATTACCACCAAACAGGTTAATCTTCGGTGCGGTACAGTCAGTTACACAATGGAACGGTTATTTTCACGTTTCCATTGGTGTACGTTGTTGGTAGTGCTAACACTCCACGTTCTGTCCCTTCCTTCTGTTGAGGTCGCTAGGCCTGTGACACAGGACTTAAAGGTGGAGCTCCAAACACTGCACAACAAGAACTGCTACACTATGAATGTGAATGCAAACAAACCCACCATTTTTGTTGGAAACTCCCGGTACGAGCATCTCATGACAAAGGCAAATAATTTTTATTTGATAAAAAGATCTGGTTAGGTTCTGATCCGGTTAGGTCCCAGCCTATACCTGTGTGATCCATGAATCAAAAAACAAACTTCTGATCTCAGTGCCTGCTCACTGACACAGCAGACTGTAGGGGAGTCCTCTCAGCCCACAGTGCAGCCAAGACAGCCTTACATGAAGAAATGTATAAATAAGTTGCATATTAAGTTATGAAAATACATTTAAATTAAATCTCCTTGAGCTTTAGCTCATTTGCGTTTCTGGTCATTCGATTATTATTGGTGACCTGATATGGAGTAGAACATAAATCCTTTGTCCACTGTGGAGGACGTATCAGTGCAACCCCTCCTCCTGGGTAATGAGCAGCTACCATGCTGTAGCTCATTGTTAGTGCTTCCTGGGTAATGTCAGTGTTACTGTGCTTCCTGGGTAATGGTTACTGTGCTTCCTGGGTAATGTCAGTGTTACTGTGCTTCCTGGGTAATGGTTACTGTGCTTCCTGGGTAATGTCAGTGTTACTGTGCTTCCTGGGTAATGGTTACTGTGCTTCCTGGGTAATGTCAGTGTTACTGTGCTTCCTGGGTAATGGTTACTGTGCTTCCTGGGTAATGTCAGTGTTACTGTGCTTCCTGGGTAATGGTTACTGTGCTTCCTGGGTAAAGTCAGTGTTACTGTGGTTCACTGGCTCTGACAGGAATAAGCGTTTCCTCTGACACCGGCCGCTGTGGGATTTGGTCGCACTCCTCCGCGTGGGCTCCCTGAAGAGGCCCCTCCCCCTCTCTCTGCCCCCCTCCCCCTCTCCCTCACCTACTGTAGTCCAGGCCAGCCTGTTTCGTAGGGACGTTGGTGGAGCATAGCGGCATTAAAATAGCAAACTGGGGGGGGGGGGACACAGAGTGTGTTGGGGGATTCACTCCTTTGGCCCTGTCGTCCTGGCCTTCTCCCAGGGCCAGGCTATTAACAGGCCCTCACACTGGAATAGACTTTTCCCCAGCGATGCGCACCAAAACCAGAGGAACAGCTGCGCTAAAGCCAGGTCCTGTTAGATCAGCTCAGTCACGTGGGCTTCTCTCTCCCTCTAACTGCCCCCCCCCCCCTCTCTCTCTCCGTCTAACTGCCCCCCCCCCCCTCTCTCTCTCCCTCTAACTGCCCCCCCTCTTCTCTCTGTCTCTTTAACTGGCCTTCTGTCCCCCCCCTTCTCTCTCTCGCTCTGTCTCTCCACCGCTCTGTTTTCCTGTCTGGCCCTTTCTTTTCTTCAGTCGGTGTGTGTCATCCCTCTGTCAGGATCTGTCCTCT
Source organism: Galaxias olidus (assembly GCA_026901105.3). NCBI lineage: Eukaryota > Metazoa > Chordata > Actinopteri > Galaxiiformes > Galaxiidae > Galaxias > Galaxias olidus. Next base: position 18,824 of record JAPMUY010002731.1, on the reverse strand, counting down.
CCCTCCGCCTGGCTTCCTGTCCTGCTGCCTCCCTCACTATCTTTACGTTTTGCCCTCTTTCTCCATCTCTTTTCCCTGTCTTTGTGTGTGTGTGTGTGTGTGTGTGTGTGTGTGTGTGTGTGTGTGGGCCTCCCTAGTGGTTCTCTGTCAGTTAATACAAAGATGGAGCCACCTAGACTACATGTCACATTATAGAGACATATAGTCCTAGGCAATGATGCAGTACCATCCTATGAAGGTGGACTTCAAGGCATTTGCAGCGTACAGCCACCAAACTCATGGTCCTTTTCAAGGCACTGGATGGAAGTCGCTTACTCGGTTACATTTTTTCCCTTTCTGTTGTAAAGAAGAGCAAGGCCATCCACAAAACGTAATGTTCAGGTGGAAGGGAACACATTTCATCTCTCTCTCTTTCTTTCTGTCTCTGTTCCTTTGCCCCTCTCTCTCTTCATTTTAGTCTGATTTTAGATTTTAGATTTTTGTCTCTCTCCAGTCTCTCTCAGTTTGACATCACAGGTGTATAAATGGAGCATATGGGGTCTCCCATGGCGGGAATCTCCTCTCCTCCCACCCGGGCCGGGCTATGCTGGAAAAGAGACCCAGTCTCAGTCAGTCACCCCAGTATTAAAAAAGGAAAACGAAATATGTATTTCTAGCATCCATTGGAACCCACAGGCACGCTGGTCTGCCAGCTGTCTGGCTGACTGTCTGGCTGTCTGGCTGACTGTTTGGCTGACTGTCTGGCTGACTGTCTGGCTGTCTGGCTGACTGTCTGGCTGACTGTCTGGCTGACTGTCTGGCTGACTGGCTGACTGTCTGGCTGACTGTCTGGCTGACTGTCTGGCTGTCTGGCTGACTGTTTGGCTGACTGTCTGGCTGACTGTCTGGCTGACTGTTTGGCTGACTGTCTGGCTGGCTGGCTGGCTGACTGTCTGTCTGGCTGACTGGCTGGCAGACTGTCTGGCTGGCTGGCTGTCTGGCTGACTGTTTGGCTGACTGTCTGGCTGACTGTCTGGCTGGCTGGCTGGCTGGACTGTCTGTCTGGCTGACTGTCTGGCTGTCTGGCTGACTGTTTGGCTGACTGTCTGGCTGACTGTCTGGCTGACTGTTTGGCTGACTGTCTGGCTGACTGTCTGGCTGACTGTCTGGCTGACTGGCTGACTGTCTGGCTGACTGTCTGGCTGACTGTCTGGCTGTCTGGCTGACTGTTTGGCTGACTGTCTGGCTGACTGTCTGGCTGACTGTTTGGCTGACTGTCTGGCTGGCTGGCTGGCTGACTGTCTGTCTGGCTGACTGGCTGGCAGACTGTCTGGCTGGCTGGCTGTCTGGCTGACTGTTTGGCTGACTGTCTGGCTGACTGTCTGGCTGGCTGGCTGGCTGGACTGTCTGGCTGACTGGCTGACTGGCTGGCTGGCTGGCTGACTGGCTGGCTGGCTGTCTGGCTGGCTGGCTGGCTGGCTGGCTGGCTGGCTGCACAAATGAAGTGAAACACTCTCTAGTTTACACTGTCTTTCCTGATCTGCAGAACCATCACTTTGAGCCCACATCCATTGTTCATTTGTTTCCCATGACCACACATACAATCTCACCTAGAAAGGCACAGACTCAGACACACAGAGAGGCCGTCTGGCTGAATGTGTTTTTCTACTGGCTGAGTTTCAGGCTAGTCACGAAGGGTAAATCTCTCTACCTTTGAGCGCTGCATTGGAAGAAGTACTTCAAATCAATAAGATTCCATGTGTACAACACACTTTCTAAATTGAAAACCTTTTGTGAAATTCAGTTTCAACTTTTTGAAACATCAGAAACAAAAACAACTTTTCCCATTATATTTCAGCTCAGTCATTTAGCATGTCAGTATTCTGCAGTTTGGTAGTGGACACGGGTGTCCTGTTTGAAAAAAGAATTCTTACATTTGTTTAATGTGTGGCGTATAGCACGTTATGTGTGTGTGTTTGTGTGTGTGTGTGTCAGCATACATGTGGTGTGTGTTCTTTAAGGTTATATGGGCTTGGCCCCCTTCCCTCCCCATGCATTATGATTTATGATTTAACATTCCCACATTCCTGGAGCGCTTTAGAGGAGGCCGGGTTACTGGAAGGTAGAGAGACAGACAGACTGACTGGCTGACTGGCTGACTGGCTGACAGGCTGGCTGACTTACTGACTGACTGACTGACTGACTGACTGACTGACTGACTGACAGGCTGGCTGACTGGCTGGCTGACTGACTGACAGGCTGGCTGACTGACTGACTGACTGGCTGGCTGACTGGCTGGCTGACTGGCTGACTGACTGACTGACTGACTGACTGGCTGGCTGGCTGACTGACTGTCTGACTGACTGACTGACTGGCTGGCTGGCTGGCTGACTGACTGACTGACTGACTGACTGACTGACTGACAGGCTGGCTGACTGGCTGGCTGACTGACTGACAGACTGACTGGCTGGTTTGCTGACAGACAGAGTGACTGACTGGCTGACTGACTGACAGACTGACTGGCTGGTTTGCTGACAGACAGAGTGACTGACTGGCTGGCTGAGTGACTGAGTGACTGGCTGGCTGGCTGGCTGGCTGGCTGGCTGGCTGACTGACTGACTGACTGACTGACTGACTAATGAACACATGAGCCTCTAACATAGGTTGCATGTTCAATGAAGCACTTTGCAAAATGAATTGTACCTCAGCAGCATGCCCGTGCTTTTCGTACCACTAGTGTTCAGGGGTCTTTGTACTGCAGCAGCATGCCCATGCTTTTCGTAGCACTAGTGTTCAGGGGTCTTTGTACTGCAGCAGCATGCCCGTGCTTTTCGTACCACTAGTGTTCAGGGGTCTTTGTACTGCAGCAGCATGCCCGTGCTTTTCGTAGCACTAGTGTTCAGGGGTCTTTGTACTGCAGCAGCATGCCCGTGCTTTTCGTACCACTAGTGTTCAGGGGTCTTTGTACTGCAGCAGCATGCCCATGCTTTTCGTAGCACTAGTGTTCAGGGGTCTTTGTACTGCAGCAGCATGCCCGTGCTTTTCGTACCACTAGTGTTCAGGGGTCTTTGTACTGCAGCAGCATGCCCGTGCTTTTCGTAGCACTAGTGTTCAGGGGTCTTTGTACTGCAGCAGCATGCCCGTGCTTTTCGTAGCACTAGTGTTCAGGGGTCTTTGTACTGCAGCAGCATGCCCGTGCTTTTCGTAGCACTAGTGTTCAGGGGTCTTTGTACTGCAGCAGCATGCCCGTGCTTTTCGTACCACTAGTGTTCAGGGGTCTTTGTACTGCAGCAGCATGCCCGTGCTTTTCGTACCACTAGTGTTCAGGGGTCTTTGTACCTCAGCAGCATGCCCGTGCTTTTCGTACCACTAGTGTTCAGGGGTCTTTGTACTGCAGCAGCATGCCCGTGCTTTTCGTACCACTAGTGTTCAGGGGTCTTTGTACTGCAGCAGCATGCCCATGCTTTTCGTACCACTAGTGTTCAGGGGTCTTTTTGCTCCTTCTACAGTGTGGCTCCTCCATGCTGGTCTAAATGGAGGACGTTGTTATCTGGCGTGTCTAGAGCCGTGCAGTTCTCTGGCTCTAAATAGTCAGCGGCCATCATGATCCTCTGACTAACTCTGTCTTTTTACCCCTTGTTATTGCCATTGTTACAGGGGATGGAATTGAATTAGGAAAATGGCAGCTGTGTCCACGCGCTATCATTAAGATACGTAATCCAGTTTGACTGGACAACCCTCTTTAAACAGACCAGGGTCCCTGGGGCTGGATCACCCAGCTCCCCCTCTGGATGTGTACGTTCAGATGATCAGGCTTTGTCCTGGTCAGCCAAAGTGTTCCTATTTGACCTCCTTCCTCATCCTCCCAGCTCTGAGGCCAGCCAGTTAGAAACATCTAGAACCCAAGCGGCAGGGCTAGCCTATCACTGAAGCACAGTGGTGTAAGGCTCAGTTCAGCCTAATGCTAGGTTGCCAATTCAGACGCTCTACAATAATTTATGACAAGCTTGTTGTTGTCTCATGTAAAACTTCTAGCCGTCTGTAAAGGCAGCATGTGGGCCCCCCCCTGGTGGGGGGGCGCTGGCAGCATGTGTACCCCGGGTGTAACGGGAGCGTGCTTGGAAAGGAGACGTGACTTCGCCCTGGTCGTACCAGGAGTTATCCAAGTTCCTGGGATTCTCAGTGACGCCATTTCTGGGGGCTGCGGCCATGTTTTATGAGACGAGCAGTCTCACACACACTAACCTTTACTCTGCCTCGTCATGCTGTCTATGTGCGCGCACGTGAGTGTGTGTGTGTGTGTGTGTGTGTGTGTGTGTGTGTGTGTGTGTGTGACAGAGCGGCTCCCTTTGGAGGCTTTGCAGCCACTCCATTCTTCAAGGGCCATTTCACCAAATTTTCTTTAGGAAGTCACAGAAATTCTCTCAAGCCTTTTTGCTTCTCCCTGGAGAACCCAGAAAGCTGATTGCTTGTGAGGGATCAGGAAGGAGTGGATGCCTGAGCAGCTGCACACAGTAGCAGAGCCGAGCTGAGCGTGCCAATGAATAGCCAGGCAACTGTGCTCACTCACTTGGACACGAGATGGAGGCCTGAAGGGCCGGCATGTGAACATCAGGCTAACCACTCTGCCTCAGGAACCGGCCATCGCATGTGCAGTAACACGTAGCACGCACACACACACGCACACACACACACACACACACACACACGCACGCACACACACACACACACACACACACACACGCACGCACACACACACACACACACACACACACACACATATGCTGCATATACAAACACATGTTCCTGTCTTAATAGGTGGTTATGATGGTTTGATCGTACTGTAGAGTAGAGAAAACTACTCTACCATGCACACACACACACACACACACACACACACACACACACACCTTTCTCCTTCCAGCCTTTTTTCCTCCTCTCTCCTTTTTGTTGTGCTGAGTTGTGGATCCTTGTTTCTTTTCTCCTTCCTAACTACTCTTCTGTCTGTCTTTGTCCAGGAGGCCCAGAAGGTGAACCACCCCGCCCCGGTCGACGGGGCGGTCAAGACGGGCGATGAGAAGGAGGAGGTGCAGCCCATGAGCGAGGTGGGCTGGATGACCTCTGTCAAAGATTGGGCCGGGGTCATGATCTCCGCCCAGACGCTCACAGGCAGAGTCCTGGTAAGCCCCCCCCCCCTCTCTGTTCTATTACGGTGTTAGAGTGGACAAGCTTTTTGTGTTGGGTGATGTAACTCTTATGATTTCATATCACAGGTCACTGCCCATACATATCAAGATATTTCCCACTTTAACTGTCACTTTACGGTTAACCAGAACTTCAGAATTACGTCGAGTTGCAAATTTACTATTTGCTATTCACAAGATTTGTTTTTATTACAAACTGGAGTTATTAGTTACCGTTGAGTATACAATTAGTAATATTGTGTGGTGCAAATCATTTCAGTTGGTTTATCATATATTCTGTAATTGTTATGTCATATTGGCTCCTATTGTACAACACTTCACAACACTATAATAATTTATACCTGGGTTATTCCATCAAAACATTAAGATTAATCCTCTGGAAAACGAGTGTGGTCTTATTTGTTGTAGATAGATTTCCCAAATCAGCTCCATCATAACAACGTCCTTCTCTTTTCTTATGAAGTGGCCTATAGTCCAGTCTCATGTGTTGTAGCTGGGTTGACATCCTCTCCCTCCCTTGGTGTCCAGAAGTGGTCCAGTCCAGGATGGGCTTTCTGGTGCTCTGCTGCAGTGCCCTCACAGTGCTGCCCTCTGTAATTCTCCGTGCTCTGGCCTAGCCAGCTCATCGCTCTGCTGTGTGTGTGGGTTTGTGGGTGTGTGTGTGTGTCAGTCGCAATGTCTGCGGGTGTGTGTGTGTGTGTGTGTGTGTGTGTGTGTGTCACTAAAAAAGTGAGAGATTGAGAGAGTGTGTCAGTGTGTGTGTGCTGGTGTCCAAGGCGGAGAGATTTATTTCTCGAGGAACGAGCAAAGAAAGTGTGCGGTGCTCTGTGTTCAGTAGGTGAGAGGCTGTCACTGTGACTTTTCTCTCTGTAGGAATTACAGATCCTCTCTCTCTCCGTCTTTATCTCTCTCTCTCTGTCTCTCTCTCTCTCTCTCTCTCTAAGTCTCTCTTTTATTCTGTCCCTCTCTCTTTCTAGATATCTACTTATCATTCGTCATCCACTCTCACTAGCTGTTCCATTTTCTTTTATATCTCTCTCTCCTCTTGTCCCAGCTGCACAGGCTGTTTTAGAGGCTGCTCTTCTTCTGCTCCAGCCTGTTTCTTCTACATTTACAATGAAGTGACTCCACATGATGTTAT
>JAPMUY010002731.1:0-5000 GCA_026901105.3 Galaxias olidus | reverse complement strand
GGTGAGGGTTGTGTGTGACGGCGGGAGGCACCATGTGTCTGTGGTGTTCCCTCGCCTCGCGCCGCGTCCCGCCGAGGAGAAGATAAGTGTGACGTGGTCCTCCCACGCTCCCACCAGGGCGGCTCACCTCCTCCCTGCCTGCAGCGCCTCCTCCCTGCCTGCAGCGCCTCCTCCCTGCCTGCAGCGCCTCCTCCCTGCCTGCAGCGCCTCCTCCCTGCCTGCAGCGCCTCCTCCCTGCCTGCCTGTTTTCACAGACCCCTCTCCTCCTCTCACCCTGCTACAGAGAATATGTCTGCCCCATCCTCTCCCCCTGCTACAGAGAATATGTCTGCCCCATCCTCTCCCCCTGCTACAGAGAATATGTCTGCCCCATCCTCTCCCCCTGCTACAGAGAATATGTCTGCCCCATCCTCTCCCCCTGCTACAGAGAATATGTCTGCCCCATCCTCTCCCCCTGCTACAGAGAATATGTCTGCCCCATCCTCTCCGCCTGCTACTGAGAATATGTCTGCCCCATCCTCTCCCCCTGCTACAGAGAATATGTCTGCCCCATCCTCTCCCCCTGCTACAGAGAATATGTCTGCCCCATCCTCTCCCCCAGCTACAGAGAATATGTCTGCCCCATCCTCTCCCCCTGCTACAGAGAATATGTCTGCCCCATCCTCTCCCCCTGCTACAGAGAATATGTCTGCCCCATCCTCGCCCCCTGCTACAGAGAATATGTCTGTGTAGGTGTGCTCTGCCATGTTCCCTCGGGACACGTGGAATGGGTGTGGATGGTAATGTGCTTGATTGACAGGCCAGCCTCTGGGTGGGAGGTGACTGGTCTGAACGTCTGGTCTCCTAGTCCTTTGGGCTTGGCTAAGCCTGTCGGTGAGGGCCTCCAGCTAGTAGTGGCTGTTGGCAGAAGAGGATCTGAGTACGTCTGTGTTTGGGGGTGTGTGTCGATGCATACCCGCACATTTCTGTCTGTGTTTTTGCGCGCGTGCGCGTGTGTGTGTGTGTGTGTGTGTGTGTGTGTGTGAGTGTGAGTGTGTGTGTGTGTGTGAGAATTGTGTTTGTGCTGGGTAATTAAGCTCTCCCATGGAGTGTGTTTCTAATATGGGGGCTGATCTACTATGCTGTCAATAAACGTAGCCACAGGAGGTCAGCTGTCTGCGTCACCACACTTCAGAGCGATCCCTTCCGTCACCCACCACCACAACAGGCCTGCCCCGATTCATAAAACAAACTGCCACTATGTGTCTTCTTTTATGTGTCTGATACGATGCTTTATCTCAGCATATATACAGCATATTGCCCCGGTCCCAGAATGGCCCTTATACACCATGGTCAATACTGCAATTTGCATCCTTTTAAGACCCCATAAATAATTTGCCTGCTAGACACACACACGCGTGCAAGAGTCTCACAAACATTCACAATACAGGAAAAGCACGGACATGTTTTAGCTGCCCACTAATTCATACAGTGTTCATTTTGACTCAGCCTCCAGAGAGAACACCACATCACCAACTCCATAAACGTGCTCTCTCTAAAGGAGAGCTGAATGAGGAGCTAGCCGCATTGACCCACCCAATGCATCTGTGGCTTCATCCTCTTTCTTCAGCTTGGCTCACCGTCCTCTCGCTCGGCCACAACGTTGCCTAGACACTCTCTCTCTCTCTCTCTCTCTCTCTCTCTCTCTCTCTCTCTCTCTCTCTGCCCTCTGAGCCAGAGTTTTGCTTATTCATTCCTTATTTGCCATAATTTATCAGTTGAGTCGATGGCAATCCAATTGGCATGGAGTGGAGGCCTGCTGATGGATGATGGTGGAGACTGTGGGGAACAGGTGGGACAGACGCTGCAGAAATCACAGGGACAGGGACAGGGAGAGGGAGAGAGAGAGAGAGAGAGAGAGAGAGAGAGGGAGAGGGAGAGGAACAGGGACAGGGAGAGGGAGAGGGAGAGGAACAGGGACAGAGAAAGGGATAGGGAGAGGGACAGAGACAGGGAGAGGGAAAGGGAGAGGAACAGGGACAGGGAGAGGGAGAGAGAGAGGGAGAGGGAAAGGGAGAGGAACAGAGACAGGGAGAGGGAAAGGGAGAGGAACAGAGACAGGGAGAGGGAAAGGGAGAGGAACAGGGACAGGGAGAGGGAGAGAGAGAGGGAGAGGGAAAGGGAGAGGAACAGAGACAGGGAGAGGGAAAGGGAGAGGAACAGGGACAGGGAGAGGGAGAGAGAGAGGGAGAGGGAAAGGGAGAGGAACAGAGACAGGGAGAGGGAAAGGGAGAGGAACAGGGACAGGGAGAGGGAGAGAGAGAGGGAGAGGGAGAGGAACAGGGACAGAGAAAGGGAGAGGGAGAGGGACAGAGACAGAAAGGGAGAGGGAGAGGGACAGAGACAGAAAGGGAGAGGGAGAGGGACAGAGACAGAAAGGGAGAGGGAGAGGGACAGAGACAGAAAGGGAGAGGAACAGGGACAGAGAAAGGGAGAGGGAGAGGGACAGAGACAGAAAGGGAGAGGGAGAGGGACAGAGACAGAAAGGGAGAGGGAGAGGGACAGAGACAGAAAGGGAGAGGGAGAGGGACAGAGACAGAAAGGGAGAGGGAGAGGGACAGAGAAAGGGAGAGGGAGAGGGACAGAGACAGAAAGGGAGAGGGAGAGGGACAGAGACAGAAAGGGAGAGGGAGAGGGACAGAGAAAGGGAGAGGGAGAGGGACAGAGACAGAAAGGGAGAGGGAGAGGGACAGAGACAGAAAGGGAGAGGGAGAGGGACAGAGACAGAAAGGGAGAGGGAGAGGGACAGAGACAGAAAGGGAGAGGGAGAGAGAGAGGGAGAGGGAGAGGGAGAGGGACAGAGACAGTAAATGCATGACATCGAGTCGATTGCATTTCAAGGTGGGTTGGATTAGATTCTGACATGAACTCAGCATTTATTTATTTTTTAAAGAAATGAACTCTCACAGCTTTCCACTACAGAGATGAAGCAATGTGAAAACAATGTAATGGCGGTTTTACATTTCGGCATGTTTCCTGCTTGTCACAAACTAAAGTTAATGTTACGTGGGTATTGAATTTTGTGTTGTTTGACTTTAATGATTGCATCTTAATTTGGCATGGATTCTACTCCATAAATAATAGTTTAAAGAAGTTATTTGGTGTAACTGAGAAGCAAGCAAAAAAACAAAAGGAAAGTTTGTAATGGAACGTGAACCCAATTTGCACTTCAAATTCAAAACAAAGAAACACCCGCTGTTTTGGGGAAGCTTCAAAGATAAACATAAAAACATCCCAGACATTTTGTCATTTGCGTGTGATTTGTTTCTCCTGTTGCTCAGCTCTTCTATTTCCTCCAAGCGCGGTAGCCGGCGCTGCCTCAGTTTGTAGCTCACCAGGGAAACATTTCATGACTTGGAAATCCGACCTCCTAGATTTGGTATTCATTTGTCCTGGTATATGTCCCCTCTGCCAGTTCCCTTTAAAGGCTATTGTAATTGTAATTCAATAAGGTGAATCACCAACCCTTGCGCTCTTTCTCTCTCTCTCTCTCTCTCAATTCAATTCAATTTCCAATTTTCAATTCTCTCTCTCTCTCTCTTTCTTGCTCTCGCTCTCGCTCTCGCTCTCGCTCCCTCTCTCTCCCTTCCTCTCCCTCTCCCTCTCCCTCTCCCTCTCCCTCTCACTCTCTCACTCTCGCTCTCACTCTTGCTCTCCCTCTCCCTCTCACACTCTCGCTCTCGCTCTCCCTCTCTCGCTCTCTCTCTCTCTCTCGGTTCCTTTCTTTCTTGTTCCTCTCTTCCCCCTGCCACCGCCCTCCATCCATTAAGCGATCCGTTAGTCACCAGGAGCAACGACCCAAAGCCGTCTGAAAGGTCAGGGGAGCAGACCCAAGAGGGATGTTCAATTTAGCTGGCTAGCCGGCCTCACTGCTTATTGGATCAAAGTCACCTTTGACTTATATGTTGGAGACAAGATGGCGTTCATTCATTCATTACCCTCTGGCTCTGTGTCTATTCAGGAGGAACCATCTGTTTGGTTGTCTGACTGCTTTCTCCCACAAATGAAACAATGGCGGTTTAACTTTGTAGTATGAAGTTTGGCTTTCTTTTTGGGAAGTTATCTTTGGCACCCCGAGGTTTGGCAGCCCTTCTCCTGCAGGTAGTTTTAAACCCATCCTAAATCCCTAATCACACTCAGTCCACTTTGTCTTCCCAAGGAACAACGCACGCCATCAGGGAATGAAAACACAGCCTGCCCGACTCTGGGCAAACGTCTGGAGTAATGTCCTACTGTGGACTTAGCCTAACAACTATTATTCATACTCGGCTGAAACCTCGCGCTGTCGCTAGTGAGATTGTGTTCAGTCGCTATGACGCACGACTGATGTCTAGAGAAGGACAGATTCACAGACAGAATGGCAGACAGGCCGGCAGAACAACACATAATTAGGTCGCTGGATAGACAGGCGGACAACAGGGACATCGGACAGACAGTATGGATGGACAGACAGACAGACAGACACAGAGAGAGCAGACAGGCTGTATGGATGGACAGACAGACAGACAGACACAGAGAGAGCAGACAGGCTGTATGGATGGACAGACAGACAGACAGACACAGAGAGAGCAGACAGGCTGTATGGATGGACAGACAGAAAGACACAGAGACAAGCAGACAGACAGTACTGATGGACAGATAGAAAGAGACAAGCAGACAGGCTGTATGGATGGACAGACAGACAGACACAGAGACAGCAGACAGGCTGTATGGATGGACAGACAGACAGACAGACACAGAGACAGCAGACAGACAGTACTGATGGACAGACAGACACAGAGACAGCAGACAGACGATGTGGATGGACAGACAGACACAGAGACAGCAGACAGGCTTTAATTTGTTAATTTGTTTTAGTTTGGCGGAAATGGCGGAAATGGCGGAACAAAATGGCGGCGCGCAAGGACGCTGCGGCTTACGGCTCTTCACCAAAGTGCTCTTTTCTCCTTCCTTTCTATCTT